>MJUU01022483.1:11027-101274 GCA_002080025.1 Modiolus philippinarum | reverse complement strand
AAAAAAAGTTTATAAGTAATGATTAATCATTCTTTGATCTATCAGAATATATGATTAATTAATTAATTAGTTTATTTACATAAAAATAAGTAAGACCCAAGCGCTTGCATACATGCACAAGTACTCCTTGAGAAATTTGTAATATAAAAACATTTTACACTTTTCCTTTGATCTTGCGTGTGAGATGGTTGTGTGTTATAGTGCAATTCTAAGTCTAATTCTTAATTTGTGTATCTTTTATCTTATCTCTTTGTCCAGATTCAGATGATACAACAAAATCAAAAAAGGCTGAAACAGAAAAAAATACCGGTCGCCTCCCTTAGGTTGGAAAATATTAAAAATTCCTAGGGATTTAAAAAAAAAATGGTTCCCCCCCCTTTTGAAAAAATTATGGGCCGGGCCCCTCTTAGCAGAAAGTCTGGATCCGCCACTGAATATAGAAAAAAAAATAATCGAATGCAACTAAAAACCATACAAATAACGTCATAAAAATGAGACTCTAAAAGATTCGTCCATTTTTGGTACTCCCAAAACAGATTGTGATTAAATACTTAAAAGAAACAGTTTTTAAAACGAACAATAATAAAAGTGGAGCGAATCGACCCAGGGCGAACGGGAATCGGCGCGAACGCACCCGGGGCGAAAGGGGATAGGGGCGAAACAACCCAGGGGGCGAACGGGATTCGGCGCGAAACGACCCGGATTCTCCACAGTTTATTGTCTGATTGGCTGTTTAATTTACATTTACATCAAAGTTTATATCTCGGTCAGTAGGATCCATGTAACCTTGCATATGCACGCATCTCTATTGGTAGGTAAATGCTTTATTTAGAGAGGGTGACGCAACGATATTCACATGGTTAGGATTTTGGTTTCTATTTATTTTTACAAATTGTTCAACTAATCCATATTAGCTTGCTTCAATTTGTAACATGCTGTGCGAGTGTCAGATTTCAGAAGCATTCTATCTGTATCTGTAAGAATACGTCTCAGGATCCCCAGTGGGCTTTGATGAGACGGGAGAGAGCGCCGTTTAGTCGCGCGTAGCTGCTAGCGCAGACTTAAAGCCTTCCGCGGAACTAGCACATACAATATTATCCTCTAGGTGGTTCCAGTCTATTGCAGTTTCCACAAACAGAGAGTTTTTGTATTGTTCTGTTTTTGCTGATGGTACGACCACTGCAATTGTGTTATTTCTTACTTGATTGTCAATGATGTTGTGCGTTTCGTGATCTTTATATTGTCTAGCTCTGAGTTGACTTTTGGGTTTTTGTGAAGTTATATATTCCTTAGTTGGTATAGCTGGTATCTGTCCCTCAACCACTTTGTAGAAAAATATCAGACGTTGTTGTTGTCTTCTAGACTGAAGTGATGGTAATTCCAGTTCTTGTAATATTTTAGTGATGCAGCCATCTTCCATGTCTTGATTTATAATCTTTGGTGATAAATCTTGCCCCTCGTCGTTGTATATTTTCTAATTTATCTATTTCATTTTTGGCGTATAGGTCCCAGATGACTGACCCATACTCCATGATGGATCTGACTAATGCTATGTACGCTTATTTCCGGCAATCTCTTGGGCAATGTTGTTAGTTTCGCCACAGGAAGCCAAGAGTGGAACTTGCTTTTATAGATATGTTAGTAATGTGTTCTTTCCATTTTAAGTCTTCTTGTATTTGGAGGCCCAAATATGGATTTGATGATACTTGTTTCAATATGTGGTTGTCTAGTTTGTAGAAATTATCACGTTCTTTCTAATGCTTAATACATAGCATTTTTTGGTGTTGAAACGCATACCCCAATTTGTGGCCCACTAGTGCTACAAGGTCGTTTTGCAGAATGTTATGGTCTGAGTGTTTGTTGATTTCCCTGTAGAGTAGGCAGTCCTCCGCGAAAAGTCGGACAGATGACTTGACTATATCTGGCAGATCATTGATATGACAAAGGAAGAGTAATGGTCCAGGACTGTTCCTTGTGGAACTCCTGACTCAACTGATGTTTGATTTGAGTGTTCTATTTATACCTGTACTCTCATCTTCCTTTCCGTTAAAAACGATGTGAATTTATGAATGTTCCCTTTTATGCCATACTTGCTAATTTTGTGCAAAAGTCGATCGTGCGGGACTGTATCAAAGGCTTTTGAGAAGTCCAAGATGGCGATGCCAACTTGTTTGCCTTTGTCATAGGATGTCAGAAGGTCGTGTATGGTGACTGCTAGCTGGGTTTCGCAGGAGTATCCAGATCTAAAACCATGGTTTAGTGATGTTAAGACTTTGTGTTTTTATAAGTGTTTGAGCGACATATGATATGCTCTAATAGTTTGCATGGTACGGATGTTAATGAAACAGGTCTATAGTTTTCAGCTGCATGCTTATCTCCTTTTTTGAATATTGCTGATATGTTTGCGTTTCTCCAATCGTCAGGGAGATTTCCGCTGTCTAGTGATAGTTAGAAGATTAGTGCTATAGTTGGAGCCAGTTGGTCAGCACATTGTTTTAAGAATCGGTCTGGTATGTTATCTGGTCCAGAAGCTTTTGATATACATGTATTTATATTCCTTAGTAATTTTGCTATTCATTCTGATCGTATTTTGATATTGCTGATATATCCTCGGGTTTTATCCATTCAAACAGTGCTAAAATTTTTCGCACATGGATCACATTTTCTTGGTCATAAGTCACTTTAAAATACATAAAATAGACTGTGTATAAAATTTAATCAACTTCCAATTATAATTTCATATATTTAAAGGCCTATAAACATCTTATGCATATTGAAGGAAAACTCTAGAGAGATCTGTTTCCCGCAAAAATTTTGATGTCTTATATCTCAAAAATTCCGACATGGATTTTCAAAATTTTTTTGCTCAAGTTGTTCCATTAGTAGTGCTCTTCAAAACAAAAAGTCAGAATTTTAATTCTAATTACAAATTTTCTGACACTCGTACTCCCTTAATGTGTATTCCTTTGAGATCCTGAAATCATATTTCGCGGGGCATCATTTTCAGACACAAACAACAATACTGAGAAACCACCCATAAATCGAGACCCTGCACCAGGGCATGTCATCGTCTAGTATAGTATTTGGTTTTACATTGTAGCAACATGCCCCGGGCAACATGCATGAGAATGGACCCTTTCATTCACCTTTTGTTTATGATATTAGTGCAGGCGTATATATTTCTTCTGCAGGCGTTAGCTATGTACATACACCTGCTATCTTTGAAGTCCGAAATATCCTATATTTATGACAAATTTCCCATAAAATTTATCAAAAACTCTTTTAAATGTTTAATTTTACACAAATATATCAATATCTATCATGAGAATGATATATCAGAGCTCCGATGGAGCTGAATCTCGAAGCCCTGAAAATCTACAAGTGGCAAAACTTCGTAGTCATCCAAAGAACTGCTGCATACGTCTGCATGTATTAAGTTATTCTGTAATACGTGAAAATAATCGGATTGTGTGATTTCGCATGTCGATTTCATTGCTATAAATATATGCAATACACTGTCACAGGTAAACAGATGTTATTTTCATCTTTGACAAATTACTACACGACAGGTTCCGGCGTTGATCCGAGACGCAATATAAAAAAAACGAGTAATTTGATAAACATGCATATTGTTTTCAATTTAATAAAACAACACCGTATTCAGGTTCCGGCGTTGATCCGAGACGCAATGTAAAAAAAAACCGAGTAATTTGATAAACATGCATATTGTTTTCAATTTAATAAAACAACACCGTATTCAACTCAAGGAATACATAATACTGAAGTTACTGTGAATTTGTTTTCTGCATATGCGCATTTTGACAATTTATGTCTCTTCAGTGCAGATAAAATCGAAACGTTTGGAAGACCATAAACTAAAAGATGTTAAAAGCTGAGAGAGAACAAATAACCAATAAGATCTAAATGTAAAGCCAAAATTCGCTAAGGACAGAACTTTGCATGAGGGAGATACTCCTTAGTTTTCAACAAAATTTTCAAAAATTTAGATATTGTAAGTTTCCAAATAGAATCGGCTTTCGGGTCAGCACCGAAGTACTGACTATTGGGCTGGTGAATACCCACGGGGACTAACAGTCCACCAGCAGAGGCATCGACCCAGTGGTAACAAATAACTAAATACCGAAGTTACTGTGAATTTGTTTTCTGCATATGCGCATTTCGACAACTTATGTCTCTTCAGTGCAGGTAAAATCGAAACGTTTGGAAGACCATAAACTCAAAGATGTTAAAAACTGAGAGAGAACAAATAACCAATAAGATCTAAATGTAATGCCAAAATTCGCTAAGAACAGAGCTTTGCATGAGGGAGATACCCCTTAGTTTTCAACAAAATTTTCAAAAATTTAGATATTGTAAGTTTCCAAATAGAATCGGCTTTCTGGTCAGCACCGAAGTACTGACTACTGGGCTGGTGAAAATGAAGAAATATAACTTAAGAACACTATGTATACGATTTTGAAAGAGACTTGCGCACTATATTTTATCGGAAGCACAAAGATCCAAGTCCGGCTATCCCGAGTTCCTATCGTTATTTATGTTTGTCTCTTGTTTTCATTATTGTTTTTCTGGTGCAGTTTGCTTGTAAATTGTGGCATGTGATTGTAGTTCCTGGCCATTGTAGGTGGTTGCTGTTTTCCTGTTTTTGTCATCTTTTAGAGCTGTTAATAGGCTTGAAGCTTCACGTTGTTTTTTTTTTTGTCATTTTATTATCTCTCCAGCTATTTCATGGCTTCGAGATAATGATAGGTGCAGGCGTATATATTTCTTCTTCAGGCGTTAGCTATGTACATACGCCTGCTATCTTTGAAGTCCGAAATATCCTATATTTATGACAAATTTTCCATAAAATTTATTGAAAACCCTTTAAAATGTTTAACTTTACCTAGTAAATATATCAATATCTATCATTAAAATGGTATTCACTCAACTCCCTTAAATGACGTACGCAAGCGATGGCTTCATCGCCGATACATATAGGTATGAAATAAAATTAAAACCAATATAATTTTGCCGACTAGCCCGCCGAGTACGATGGACGCCGGATTTATTAAATGATATACAATAAATCTTAGTGATGCGACATTTGATATATAAATATAGATATACATAGAAAGCTATTCCCCGTACCAACGACCAAGGCACGCCCAGGAAAAACCAGAGGCAAACCTTTATATATATGGCAAAAACTCTGGAAACCTGTGTTCTCCAGCAAAAAATACCTTTCGACAAACCGTCTACTGGGGACAACGCGAGAACTTGCGTTGATTTTGAATATGCCAAGCTTTCTTTACAATTAAACAAAAAATATTTACAATCTTATATCACAATGCGTATAAATATAAAAATGCACTGTATAAACAACACTGAACTAAGACCAAATTATAAGTTCCATAAAATACATGAAGTTTGACATGTACACCATGAAAGGGCGGCTAGAAATGATTCCACCTGTACGAAAATAGTTTAAATATCTCAATCGGGTCCACCCGATTATTCACATTTACATACATTTTCCCGCTATTACTGTCGAACCGCGGGAAAATTAATATATATTATTGTTGCAGGCGGCACGGCAGGCGTATTTTAAATCGGCAGGAGTATGCAGGCGTATTTAAGTGCAACCCATTCTAACAGATACGGATATAGTCAGAAGTCCATTATTAGTACTAATAATGGACTTCTGATATAGTTTAATGAGGACTACACCGATTACAGGATCGCCACATAGTGATCATTCCTATCTTCTTGCATCCGTCTTTCCATCCTTCAACTATCTGCCCTTAGGATGTTTGTATGGCATCAAAATTACAGCATCATCCACATCTCGCCCGAAACTGCTTAGTCTTTTCAAAACCATATTGCAGGAATGATTCAGTATAGATTTCAGATGCGCACTGTGCATTTTGGTTCTCTTTGTTTTATTTTTTCCCCAAATTTTCTTTTAATAATTGACGTTTATTAAACGGCTTTGCACTTTTTAACCAGTGCATTTTATGGTTGTTTAGGATATAATCACTGGACTTTGTTGTTATATTAAGGGTATTCCCAACGCTTGCATCTCTACCTAACTCCTATGGTATTTTTCAATCCAGCTTGCAGAAAGTCTCGAATTTCCATTGTTTATGTGCACCATGCATTATCTACACATCGGGATAACCACTTGTCATCTTGCGGCCGTCCGTTCGTCTGTATGGTTCCACAACTTAACGGTTTGGTACTTTTCAACAACAAAAAATACCGAACAGAGTTGTCAAGAGCCGAAATCCATGAGATAAAAAGACAAATCCTGTGGAAACCACCGGAAAATGTCGACAGCAATGGTCCTGACTCGGTACAGACATTTCAAAATAAATTGTGGTTTAAACCGGTTTAAACCATGCCAAACCTTCCCTTCAATTGCGGTAGTGTCCGGTAGCAATTGCTATTGAAAGGTCGTAGACAGTTGAAAGAAATGGACATCTCAGTTCTAAGTAAAAAAAGAATCTTGAATCTGAGTTCGGACCGAAACTTAAAATTTTTTCCATAAGGGACTGATATCTTTTAAAAAGATCATTGTTGATGATCGCAGTAGACGGAATCTCCTCTACAAATTTATATTTTAGATGTGCATAATAGATTTTATTCGCTCTATTTTTTTTCCCCATATTTTCAAGCTATCTTGGACTTGGTTATTTTAGCTTACTGGAGTCTTGTGGATATGCCTCCATAATCCACCCCCCCTCCTTCTCCTTAATGTTTGGTACTTTTCTATCGAACTTGTAGCAATGCTTTAGTATATATAGTAGAAGAACACCACGCATTTTTACGCATTTTTGTTGATTTTTTCAGATTTCAAGCTATCTTTGGACTTCTTCATTGTAGAATATGGGTATGTCCTCATTATATGCAACTTTTCCTTAATCTTTTGATAATTTTCAACTAAACTTGAACGAATGCTTCAGTAAATATTGTAGATGTGCAACATTTATTTTGTACTCCTTTATTTTCCCCTATTTTTAAGCTTTCAACGGACTTTGCCATTTTAGCTCTCTCGGAATCTTAATGTATACCTCCATAATCCGCAACTCCTCATGTTTTGAATATATAGTAGATATGCACCATGCATTTTGTTTGCCTTTATTTGTATTTTTTCTAATTTTCAAGCTTTCATTAAATCTTGTTATTTTAGCTTCGTTAGAGTACTAAGCGGATCTCTCCATTACCTGCAACCCCCTCCTGAACATCTCAGAACTTTTCATTAAAACTTGTAAGAATGTTTCAGGATATTTTGCAGAGGTGTACAATGTACATGTATTTTGTTTTACGATGTTTTCAAATTTTAAGTGAATATCATGTTATCATTGGACTTTGTAATTTTTTGCTATAGAGTCTCAAGTTACGCCTCAATTATACGAACTCCTTCTAAACGCCTCGAATTGGAAGTAATTGGAAGTGATGATTTCGTATAAATTGCAGATTTTTACTCTATATTTGATCTGCTTTATTTATAATATCCTTCTTTGTCATTGTTTAATAAAACCATGTCATTCTATTACAAACACATGAATTCTACAAAGCGACAGTCTAATTTGCGCTCAAATTTACTACTATTCTGCAATAATTAGATTTTCTCTCTTTATTTTATTGGAGTCTTATGGGTATTCACCCCTTATTCGCAACTCCTCTTAGATGTCTTTGTATTTTGCAGGAAATTATTATGATTTAATACCTACCATCTCCGCTATCCAGGGGTTAGGATCCGCTCATCATATTTTTCTTAATTTTTGTATTTTTCTAAATTCCAACCGTCATTAAAACTTTTTTCCATTTTAGTATATTGGAATCGTATACTCCAATCGTATACTCCAATCCGTTGTTTCATTGCTTATTTACCATGTATTCGTAGAGACTTTGTCTCATTTGCATTTACTCCATATCCCTTCATTGATAACTCCAATACTGCATGATACTTTTCAACAAAACTTCTTGAATTCTGTATCTTTTACGAAAGGATATGGAGTAAATGAACATGAGACCATAATACATATGTTAACTCCAACTGCAATAATTTTAATGAGTTGTATGGCCATTTCGGAAATTAATTCCTCATCAGCAGCACTAGAACCTAAACAAGGGAAATCCTTGAATATATTTTGCAGATATACAGTTATGCAATTTATTTTTACTCCATTTATAATTCCAATTGGCATTTTCCACCCTATGACAAGTTCTTTAATTCATTTAAAGTGCAGGTGACTATAAGTGTTCTTTGGAACATTCATGTATCATTGATGGAGGTATTTTGAGTAGGGTGGCCGACTACTTAAATCACGTGACCGACACCACTCTGGGTTCATATTCTTTAAGTTTCAAGGTTTCAATGCAACTATCCTAGTTTTGGGGTTTCGGCAATTTTCCAATTTAAAACTTCGGGCTTTCTTCCCCCACAACCAAAATTACGACAATTTGAGAACCTCATATATGCTTAAACGGTCGTTAATCTCGCCGTCACTCGAAAGCTCCCATGTTAATTACTGAATTCTTTACAGGTGTATACCCGACATTAATTAAAACTTACCTTTATCTTTACATCGCACATTTCTTTTCAGATTTGTCTAGTTTGCCAATGTCGTCTTTCAGTTGATAATGCGATTGGTAATGTGAATGAATCAAACTAATATATTTTCAAATATATATATATATAAAGTTGCTTCACTGTCTCCTAAAACATGAAACTTATCTATGTTTCTTTCTTCTTCATTCTTCATCAAATCGGGTGCTACATTTGAGAACGTGATGCCCCAGTCTGTAATTAGTCTAAACGTAAAGCATTGAAAAAGTTCCGGAAAAGTACCAGATACATCTTTTGATGTTGCAAATTTTATCTAAAATAAATGTTGGTATGTTGTTGTTGTTTCAGTCACAAATTGTGCATGTTATTTAGCTTTAGCTTCAGAACCTCAGTAAAAACATATATGTTGACAAAATCAGTTTTGATTTGTTCATTTATCCTGTATTATGTCTGAAATAGGTGTATTTGTCAATCAATTCAGTCTTTTATGGATTAATATCAATCGATGTTTCGTGTGCTATATTTCAGAGTTTCAATTTTAGTTCTTTCCTAATTTGTCTTTGACCCTTCCTTATACACATAGTTGTTTATAACTAAGCATGCTGCTCGTTTTGATACCCTTCCGGGTTTGCTACTAGGTGTTGACAATTTGGATCCCATACATTTCTTGCATACTCAGTTTATGTTTTATACACTAAATTATGTAGCTTCTTTTGATGTCTTTGATGCAAAAGTTAAGTTTCTCTTTACTGTTTATGGTCTATGACCTTAAGTTAACAGTCTACTTGTTCCTATTGTATAACCAATTTAGTAATTTGGACAGTCTATAAAAGTGACCTATTGGTATAGCTCCAACAGCAACATTTACTGTAAAAATTGTGAAGACTAGATTTCGTCAGCTCATTTGAACAATGATTGTCTTTTTGAAATGTCCAGCAATACTATTGTATTCAATCTGTCATGCCTCCATATTTTACCAGCTTTTACTTTCAACCGAACTTGTCGAATATTTTCGATTCATACGGCAGAACAAATTGTTTTCTTTATTTATATTTTTCACTTTCCATCTTATCTTATTATTTGATTTAAAATCAGGGAGATTCGGGAATGCCTCAATTTATATAAGGTACTTGACATTTGTGTTGCTTGGAAATCTATGCATTTTTTTCATTATGAAAGCATTATGGAGGTTCGATATTTGCGTATTTCACCTTCGACAACTGGATAAAAAATACCAAAATATTCTAAAAATGTCTTCCATAGTTTCATTTAAGTGTTTGATTTTTGTGTGGAATATAAGCAATAAATTTCAAGTACAATCCAACATTGTGACCTTGGCCTTGGCCATATCCGCAACTTGGTATCATTATTTTGTAAATATATTTTAATTTTTGTGATCGGAGTTGGAAATGAATGTCAGGGTTTCGCTGTGTTGTCTTGGTAACTCATGTTTCTGTTGCTTCTCTAAAAGGGAAATGTTTAGACACGATTTGACATTGTGTATGGTGAAAACAAATTTACATGAGTTCCATAAACACTGGGGTCGAAATGCGACGCAAGAATTTTCCTTATTTACGTATATGGCATTAATTTGTATAGATGCGACTCGATTAAGTGCCCTATTTACGTCCATGTGCATCTTATTGCAGTCAATTTCTTATTGATTTAAATAAGTTACTAAATCCAGTCGCATCTATAGAAATTAAATGACATTGACATAAATAAGGAAATTCTCCCATCGCCCCAGTAATAAATTTTATGGCAAACCCGTTATTCACGAAAATAGCATGGGATTACTTGTAGCTTTTTGTTATTTCTTTATTTCAGTTTTTCTTTTAATTTGACAAAGCATATTCCTAATAATGATAAATACAACTTTACATCAATAATCATTTTTTTATAAAACTGAAGCAAAATATGTTCAAAATTGCAACAACACATTTGTTAATTTTCTTTCACTTTTATTAATTCAATACTTTTAGTTAGATGAAGATGTATCATCGACCTCTGTTAGATCGAAATTGATTTCTTACAACAGCTTGCTCGAAAATCGACCCCTCTTTGTTTACAAACTTCCACGCTGGAGAAAATAACGTGTGCACACACATCATCAATCAATTAACTTTATTTAGAATGATTTTACAATAATTTTGAAGTATGATTCTGTATTTATTGTTAATACTAGGAATAACTGCCAGAGCTGTATTGTCTAAACCTACAGGTAGGATTGCTTGTAATGAGTTGGACGAACATGTTTAGTATAATCTAGTTGATTCTAGAATTTTCCAAGATGATCAAATTTGCGTCATTTAATCCGTTGATCTACTTTCCCCCAAAATGAATTGGTGACGAAATATAAAAAGTTAGAAAATGGTTCGGCAATTCAGACAAATCTACAATCCGTCTGAAAAAAAAGTAATTTACACCTACATTATTTTAACCAGAAAGTATTAAATGAATTTAGAGCTATTCAAATCTACGGGAACATAACGTCATGTGAATATTGTAGTGTTGTATATCACAAATTGTCAATTTCCTGAAACCGAGAAAAATCCATTTAAAGATTTAGGCCGACTGTTTTCCGAACTGTTGGTAGAAAGTTGCATCAAGTTATTAAAACGATATCTTGTGCATGATAAATAAGTAATACGAATCTGTAAGATTGAGTATTTTCATTTCATTAAAGAATTGATTTATTCCTTTATGGCTGTTGTAACATTTTGATTTTCAGAGTCTTACAAAATGTTATAAGTCCTGGAGATGTAACATTATCATTATAGCAAATACAGCGTTGAACTTTGTAACGTTTTGAATAGCTACCCGGATGTACATGTTATTCTTATGGACAAGGGAGATATAACACCGGCGTTACTCTGAAAATCATGCAAAAACTCAAGAGTGATTTCATCTCAAAGAGACAGAACAGTATAAAATAAAGTGGTTTGCATTCTTATCTCCAATCTTTCAAAAAGTACTAGTATACTTAAAACACTATAATAATTTAATAAGTACCGACCAAACCAGCAACGGTCAAAGTAATATGTTAGAAGATTATGATGATAGCATATGTCTTTTAGATCTACCTGATGCAAAATAATACTAGTTTTCTTATTCAAAACTAAAACGTATCTCCCTCACGCAAAGCTCTGTCCTTTCCCGATTTTGGCTTTCAAATAAGATCCTTTTGATTATTCATTTTCTAAATTTTTGATCAATTATCCTCTATCAGCTTTTATACATTTTATGATTTCTGGATTTCCAATGTTTTGATTTTATATGTACTGAAGAGACATAAGTTGTCGAAATGGCCTTATGAAAAAAAAAGGAAATTTACAGTGGTACTTTGTTATTTATTACCACTGGGTTGTTGCCTAAGCTGGCGGACTGTAAATCCCCGAGCGTATTAACAATGAAATAAAAGGGATAACAGGAAACATCTACAATGGCTGAAAATTACAACTACATGCCACAATCTAGAAGGGAACACAAATAAGACATAAGACAAACGTAAATAACGACAGGAACTCGGGACAGCCGGACTTGGTACCGACACTAGCAAAAGCCAGCGGTGGGTTAAACCGGTTTATGGGTACCCAAACCTTCCTAATATTTGTCCCGTTTCCCTATAGGGTTAAACCGGTTTATGGGTACCCAAACCTTCCCTTTATTTGTCCCGTTTCCCTATAGTATAATAAAAATACGAATATCAAGTCTCTTGGGGGTATTGGGTATTTTTGTCAGGTCTCATGTTTTTATTTTAATCGAATCTACATCAAAATTTATTTTGCGTTCAAAACCTATACCCGTTAAAAGGAAACACACCACAGAAGAGTGGGACATATTTATACACAATCTGTGGCATCGACCCCTTTTGTCTATTGCACTAATACTATTAATAGTAACTTACAAGTTATTTTTTGCATCATGCACGAAAGGACTAACAGCTTTTATATAGAGTTTTGATGTTTTCTTAGAAGACATATAAGCAACTTAAGCTGCTATCATTCTAATGGCATCGACTCCTGATGCTTTCTGCAATTAAGTTACTGACTTCTACTAGCTAATTTGCATCGGTCATGGGAAGGGAATATAGCTTTTAGATGGTATGTTCCATTTTTCATCGACCTTTGATGCCTGTTGTACTAATGCTTTTGACCTTATATCCCTGGCTTTCTTGCATCAGTCACATGTTTGACATTCGGCTAATCTATCAATTTTAATTTTATCTATTTTATCTATGTAAGTAACTTATTTCTTTTTTTTCTCTCGCTTTTGTTGATTAATGTACCCTTTTTTACAAAACTAGTATTTATTGCTTCACTGAATTGAACCACACTGGTATTTTTTCAAATTCCCAAATAACAGTTAAAAGATAGACACATACAACTTAAACTTACATGTACTCGTTTGTTATTTTTGTTTTATTGTTGTTGTTATTGTTGTTTTTGTTAAGTATGTGTACTCTGTTTTACAATGATTGTAAAATAAATACCCCTTGTGGATCCTCGACTTGGCTAATAAAATTCTATATTCTGTACTCTTCTTTTAAAGTAATAGTATTATATATTTTTCAGCTAACAGTTTATTCTCAAACTTTAAAAATGACCAAAACATTTCAGTGTTTTAAAATTTTTTACCCATAATATAATTTCGCATGAGTTTTATATGTTGCGATATACAAATTACATGAATTTTAGAATGAATAAGGTATAAAAAGTAAGATTTTAGTATGTAATTTAAATTAAAAATGACAAGGCCGTTCGAAAATTTAACTTCATAATATCTTCTTGAAGGAGTTTGATATGTTGCGATACTTCGGTGCTCTTGCAATGCCTCAATTTTAGAAAACTTTCCAACTGTGTGTGTGCACCTCTCATAGCAGATTCATTTCTTTATTGCTACGAGTCACAATTCATGGCAAAAATTCAAAAAGACCCTTCTAAACAGCATTTAGCGGATAAATTTAACAATACATATAGATATTTGTACGACATTTTGGCTTTAAATAATCCTGAATTTTCTAAATTTACAGATGAAATTCATCCCGCAGAACTTACTTTAAATAAATCGAATAGCAGCAGTTATTATACTCCTTTTCTTGATCTTGATATATCAATAAATCAAGAAAAGTTAAACACTAAGGTTTATGATAAAAGGGATGATTTCTCCTTCCCTATAGTTAATTGTCCCCATCTCGACGACGATGTTCCGTTAACCCCTTCTTACGGGGTCTACATTTCACAACTTGTTCGATATGCACGAGTATGTAGTGATGATTCTGACTTCAACGACCGAAATCTTTGTCTCACTGAAAAACTTCTGCATCAAGGGTTTAGATATCATAAATTGATAAAAACATTCTCTAAATTTTATTATATTAATAAAATTTGGTTCTACATACAGGGCTCTTATACATCAGGGCATTTCACATCCAAACGTCTATGGCAATATCATTTAAAAAGCGCATAAATTCAAAAATTGTCCTTCCAAACTTATTAATCCGTGGAACAAACTTATTCATAAAGGATATAAATACAGCATTGTTGTTAAATCTTTACTTCTGGTTTTTGTTGGCAAAAATATTGATCATCTCCTAAATGCTTTACACCATAACTAAATTTAAACAATTTTTCATATTGGCAGTATTTGGCATTGCACGATATCGTGTTCTTCTTTCATAATTAATGATGTTGTTATACCAAATCTATTAAGAAGTATTTCAATTGAAGTTTCATATGTAAGAAGGCTTGATATCATAGTCAACAGAAATTATTTCCTTAGCTGCGAGGATTTGTCCGGGCAGTATCTGTGTGTATTGTCTTCATGTTTTATGTACTTCATTGTAAGGGTACTCGTCTTGATAAGTTGGACTTTTTTCTAGTTTGATTTTTACTGTGAGTCTTTTTGTGTATTTATTTTTTAGCCATTCACCACACATAGGGGAGGGTTTGGATCCAAGAAAACGAGTTTAACCCTACCGCAATTTTTGCGCCTGTCCCAAGTCAGGAATATGTTGGTCATTGGCTTGTCCTTGTCTTCTTAAAAAATTTTAGTTTCTTAATATTTGGGTTATTGGATGTGGTTTGTTTCCATTAATTTATTCACTTTTTTTTTTTACCTTTTTGGGGCACTTTAGGGCTTGCTTTATAGTGTGAGGTTCCTCACTGTGCTGAAGACACTACGGTGACCCCTAGATGCTTTGTTTTTGGTCGTTTTAACCTGGATATGGGATGTTGTCTCCTTGACATTTACCCCATATCCTTTCTTATTCATATTAATTCAGACTTAAGGAATATCTCCCTCGTGGAAAGGTCTTTGTTTATTCTCTTTATGCTTTAGTTTTTACCCTCACTGAAGAGGCATATGTTGTCGAAATGGCCATCTGCAAAAACCAATTCACAAAAAAACTTCGGTACTTAAGTTATCTATCAAAATAAGAATCAAGATCTACCGTTGTTAAACTCGATCTTGAAATCGCTTTGAAGGGTCAATAAACAAACTTTTTATTGCTGAAAATTTTATCCAGAAATAACACTACACCTTGAATGACTCCACAAGATGTATTCTTTTGAAACAAATGCAACATCAAGTTAAATAATAATTGAGATATCTGTACCTATGTGGTTTGTTACTGTTTTTTACCTTATCTTGAATTCTTTTTGTTTATTTACTGCTAGCTAAACACCAAGAACCTTGTGCAGATCCACTGAATTGTCTACATGGCGTGTTAATGCATGGAGATGAGAAGGCTGGTGAATCACACGACGCAGAAGATAACTACTTAAAGTTTAAATCGGTCCTTGATACGGGACCTAAAGAAAATTTTGGACCAGATAATGCCGAAAACACATTCCATGGTGAGTTAATGCATGGTGGTAAAGATCATAGACATAATGGAGGAATACCAGATCAACCAATGAAAGAGCCGGACCCGTTTGGTCCAAAAGACACCAACACAATGATGCATGGCGTTATGCATGGNGGCGTAAACTTTCATGTTAAGTTTTTGTGATTAGGTCACTTTCTCAGTAACTATAAGTGGTAGGTCAATAATATTTGGTATATAAGTTGGTCTTGAGTAGTACATGACAGTCTGCTATATGGCTTTTGTTTGTAACCTCAATTTCATGGTCCAATGAACATGTTAAGTTTTTGTGCTTAGTTTAATTTCTCAGTTACTATAAGTGGTAGGTCAATGATATGTTATGTAGGTTGGTCTTGGGTAGTACATGACAGTCTGTCATATGGCTTTTGTCCTTGACCTCAATTTCATGGTCTAGTGAGCATCTTAAGTTTTGTGATTAGGTCATTTTCTCAGTAACTATAAGTGGTAGGTCAATGATATTTGGTATATAGGTTGGTCTGGAGAAGTACATGACAATCTGCTATATGGCTTTTGTCTGTGACCTCAATTTCACGGTCCAATGAATATGTTAAGTTTATGTGCTTAGTTTAGTTTCTCAGTAATTGTAAGTGGTAGGTTAATGATATTTTGTATATATGTTGGTCTTGGGTAGTATATGACAGTCTGTTATATGACTTTTGTCCATGACCTCAATTTCACGGTCCAGTGATCATGTTAAGTTTCCTAGTATCTATTAATGTAAGGTCAATAATATTTGGTTTGTAGGTTTGTCTTAGATGGAAGATAATTTCATGGTCTAGTGAACTTGTTTGGTTTTTCAGTATCTAGCAGGGGTAGGTCACTGATATTTTGCATTTTGTTTTGGGTGATACATGACAGTCTGCTGTATTGCTTTTGTTAGTTAATCTAATTTCACAGTCTAGCGAACATGTTAAGTTTTCTGATTTAGGCAGTTTGAGTTTTCACATCAATTTTGTGACCAAGTAGGGACGGGCGAGACATCTATTTGGGTCCAAACTTGTTTTTTATATACAGTCTTTCACCAATAGATTATGTACAGATGAAGAACAACAATAAAAGCGTTGTTCCACTGCATTGTTCAATCATGTATTTGTAGAGACTTTGTCTCATGTGCATTTACTCCATATCTTTTCATTGTTAAGCATCAATTGCCTGATGAATTTCATACTTTTCAGAAAAATTTTCTGCATTTTATTGGGATAGTTGTAAATAACACTTTCATAGAAACTTACATATATAATACGGAGGGAGAATCCGTAGGCACATATTGAAAAACCTTATATCTTAAATTCTGACATGAAGCTCTAAAACACATACCAAAAAAGCAGCTTTAAAGAACTTTTCTTTGGTGTCCTATACATACCCTTGTTTGTTTTAATTAAATGGCCCATACAAGATGAAAGTTTAATCAACATTTTCTATTTCAATAATAAAGTAAAGTTAAGAAACAGAATGACAGTGAATACTTTTACCACAAATGAAAGTTTATTAAGGGGGTTCGCTACTACATTTGAAAATAAATAGGATTTCAAATAAACATGATTTTATGTTAGATAATTAAAAATTAAACAATTTAAGTGAAAAAAATTGATAGGTTGATGGTCTAGTTTTTGAGATTTAAGTGATCGAAAATTTGGCAGGAAACCGAACTCCTCTGATTCTTCATAGGATTAACATTATCAAGGTTTTACCATGAATGAATGTGGCAGAATAAATAGAATCCAATGAAATTTTTACAGAATGCTCACAAAGATGTATAAAATGAAATAATGGGAAAAAATAAGGGGGTCAATGGGCAAAAAATTATAATACATTTAAATGGAAAAAAACTCGAGGATTCCGAAAATCTGACAAAAATCCAAAAACATGAGGAGCGAACCTCCTTAATGTATATATTTGTTCCACTAAAATTGATACCTTTTACCAATATTTTATTGAAAAAATGGATACTTGTACATGTAAAACAATGCTTTGTATTTTCATGTAAAAGCATAAATAAAAAGAAACACAACATTTCCTTGTATTTCTTCATGCAGGATGATTTTTCTGAAAGTGACTGGGATGTATCCCCTGTAGAAGATGAATCACCTCCCAAACAAGTCAAGTAAGTATAAATGATTGTTGAAGAATGAAGAAACAAATTTTGCATTGAATATGAATGTACCGGGGGACCATATTGCCACAGTACTTGATTTTCAAGATGGCATGGCAATTGCATTGAAATAATTGTAAAAATCTGCAATACAGTGAGATATATATATATATATATATAGCACTATATAGTTAAATTTCAAGGCAACACATTATATGAAATTGATTTTTGATCATTAAAAAATAAAGTTGACTTCAAGATCTTTGCTATTTCAGCAATTATTTCATAATTGAAATATTTAATTTATGCTAATATGCTACTTGAATATGGAACATGAATAAAACCTGCGTTTTACACATTCCATTAACATGTATATTTTATAATTTATTTAGGAAACCAGTATCTTCTGTAAGAGGGAGCCATGCTACAGATACATCAAATACCTATGGTACCAGTGTATGGGGCTCGTCATCGAAAGGTAAACCAATGTAAAAATATCCCTCAAAGATTTTTTTTTCATTTCAAATATACATATATGCACTGTATACAAAGAAATTAATGTGTTTGTGATTTGCTGATTTCCACAATATACTTTGTTTAAAATGCAAAGCATCTGTCAACAATTCAGTACCTCCAAAACAGGTTGCAGGCAGTTTTTCCAAAATTCTAAAAACTTTCAACAAGAGGGGCGGTCCAAAACCTTATAGAAATACATACCCCTTGGCACGATAATTTTCAGCGCTGACACATGCAAATGATTATCATATCAAGGTCTTAAGAAATGATTTGCAAGTCACAATTGAATTCACTGCTATAACAAAAAAGTTGAATTGATTCCAGTGTGGAGCATAATCGTTTCTTTATACCTGAAAACTTCATGCATTAACTTTGCAAT
Organism: Modiolus philippinarum; assembly: GCA_002080025.1. NCBI lineage: Eukaryota > Metazoa > Mollusca > Bivalvia > Mytilida > Modiolidae > Modiolus > Modiolus philippinarum. Next base: position 82,829 of record MJUU01022483.1, on the reverse strand, counting down.
ATAATAAATCTGTTTAAAGGTTATCTATTTGGAAAAAGATTTTTAATAAAATTGAAAAATGCAAATTCTGATTTAGAAAATACCTGAACTAAGAAACAAGTCAAGTACAATTTATTTGTATGCAAATTTATCTAAATTTCAGGTGGCAGCACTGTACCACCAGCAGGAAGTAAAGAGAGGGCTTCATTCGTCAGTGTTACAGATGTCAGCTCGGACGAAGAACTCATGAGGGATATAGAAAATATATAACTCAACATAACACTTCAATATGATGAAATTATAGTTACATACTGAATAGATAGGAAATGTTGTGGAACAGTGGTTGGATTAAAAGCTGAAACAAAAAAAAAAAAGAAATTGATCCATCAAAGAAATTTTAAAACAAAGTAAATATTGACAAATAAGATCATTATTCTAATTATAGAATCAGTAACAAACTGTTAGACTCTTTATAACATTCCTCTTTATAGTGTGCCATTAAGACAGAGAAGGCCCTTTATGATAAGATACATGATCCATTTCTCTTAATTTTTAAAAAGACTATAAGTTGTTAGAAGTGTTGTAGACTCAGCAAATATTTTTTTACCAGTTTTAAAATCATCTCCGTCCAATTTGTCAAATCATATCATCTGACAGATTTTTACGTCAACATTGATATTTTATTAACATTTTTATTTTCGTTTTTCTTAATGGTTGTAATTGCAAGGAAATTCATAACTCATATAGTGATATTACATTTTAGATTTATTGTTATTTCCATGAATCTGATAATAAATAGTAACTATAGTGATGTATAAATGTTGCCATGGAAACAGTTAGTAACTAGAGTGATGTATAAATGTTGCCCTGGAAACAATTAGTAACTAGAGTGATGTAAAAATGTTGCCATGGAAACAATAAGTAACTTTAGTGATGTATAAATGTTGCCATGGAAACAATTAGTAACTATAGTGATGTATAAATGTTGCCATGGAAACACTATTTTAGATGTTAGTTGTTATTTATTTTACCCTTGCGGCAATTAATACTTACAAAATGTACATAAATCAAATAGTTGTGTATTGAGATTGTCTGTGATAGTAAAAGTCCATCCATGTTTTTATGCACTGTTATTTGTTGCCTTACATATTATTCTGTCCTGAATTTGTAAAAAATATTTACATCCTTGAGATATTTTATTTTCAAATGTTGCATGCAGAATTTCTAATTGTTAAAACATTATACATGATTATATATGAGCATGAAATTATTACAATTAATTGAAAAAATAGAGGAATATATGTAAAGAAATCAAAATGTTAGCAAAAAAAAAATTATTTATGAATTTGTACCACCATATGAATACAAATGCTATATACAATACATGTTGCTAAACAAATGACAATTTTTAAATGCATTTATCAATAAATTTAATATGTTCCTCATTATTATATGATATTAAATAATAAGACAATATAAATGATTTTAAATGTGATATAAAAAAGTGCATTTCGTTTTTGATATCTTTACCTTTTTACAACAATGTTATTTTTTATTCAGTGCTAGTAGATAATTGATATTTAACTTTACTATGAGTCTCACAAGTACACACAGAATATTGAACTTTGCCTCATATACCTCAATAGGTGCTGGAATAGAAAAAATGGATTTGCTTCAAGTCTTACATGTCTTCTTATGACGGACACTTAAGGTCAATACAGAATTGTTTGTTTCACAAACCCTCCTCATGTATTACATATAGCCACATCAAACTTTTTTGTTCAATTTACAACAATGTATTTTTTTTTATTTTATAGAAGTAACTAAAAACTTAATACAGTATCTAACCAAAAAAACTAAAGTGTATGTTTGGATATCTCAGTTGTATAAAAAATGTATCTTAAAGGTGACATCCAAATTTGATTTTATTGCATACAAGAAACAATGAAATACAAATTCGAAATAACAACCACTCATCTGCACAAAATTCTAAATGAAAAGCTTTTAGAAATGAACAATTCATTTTGAATTGCCTAATGATTTATTCTTCTACTTTTGTAACACCAATATCAAGTTTTCTAATGATCCCAGAAATCTGTAGCATTTATTTTCCATGTTTTGAAAAAGTTCTATGACATTAAAACAAGTTATGCAACATATCCAATATAAGGGGAAAACCAAAACCACTACCCCACTCCATCTCTTTTTTGTTAAGACAAGTTCTGCACAACAATCCACCACATTTGTTGTAATAAGCACAGAATATTTAGCGAATTAGAAGCTACTTTATTGAAGTTCAAATTTTAGAACATAAAAAATCGTAGTTTTCAAATAAATTTTGTGGACTTATTTCTGATATGAGCAAGTCAGTTTAGATTTACTTAATTCATAATTTTTTGTACGAAGTTAAGGGACAAAACTTATTAAAAGTAGAAAAGATATATGAATTGCTTTCTTAAAGGACTTAACTTCTTAATACATGTAGTAATAAAGATATGTAAATTGTTTCCTTTGGGTGATACTGTGGAAGTACTTTTATTCGTGGACACCAATTTTCGTGGTTTTCATAAAAAGCACTATTTCGTGGGTACTTAAATTCGTGGTTTCGAGTTCAGTGCATTACAACTCTAGGGAAAAATGCATTTCGTTGAGACTTTAATTTCATGGTTTAAGGTGGTACGGGGGTCTAAAATTCTGTCAGATAGAATTTTCTGATTTTTTCATGATTTACCCTTTGTAGTTAGAGCATACAGAAAATAAAATAAAAATAAGGGGTCACCGGCCATATAAGAATGAAATATGAAATGTAAAAATCTGCTATTTTGGTTGAAATAATAGGGAAAAATAGCGAATTTTAACAAAATTTTAAATTATTTTAGTTACATCAGATAGAATTTTTTTAAATTTTGTAAATTAATAGCTTATTTACTGTTCTTCAATTTCCACGAATAAAATTTGGGGGTCACCGAACTTATTTTTGAATAAATCGCAAAAAAATAATTTTTTCCTATTATTTCTATACAAATTATCTCCCCTTAATGGAACAGGAGTTAGCTGAAAGGTTCAATATTTTGCGTGGTTAGTTAATAAAAGTGGCATATTTCATTGAAATTTAACTATTATAAGACATTGAAAATGGTCTCGGCAACGTTCCCATACCGAATTCCATTTTAAGTCACATGCGCAAGAATTATGCGCAATTTTAAACTCCCGTACTACCTTAACCGAACCACGAAATCCACGAAAATTGGAACCCCACGAACAATTATACTTTCACAGTAGTTGGGCTAGATAAGTTATATCTATTCTTACTAAAGTATTTGAATTGTGTTTATTTTATTTATTTCTCTATAAAGAAGAAAGGTAACTATAATGATTTTAGTGTAGTATTATGTAGGATAAAACTGATATGAAAATGAAAAAAGGGAAATTATTTTTGGTATAACATATTATATTAAAAATAAGGAAAATGAATAAAGCTGATTAGGGGTTCATTTAAAAATGTGATAGATTTCAATAAGAAGTGCATTTCATAAAGTTTAGAGGCTACATATAGCCTCTTATTGTACATATATATACATATGTAAATGACATATATTTATAATAAATTATTGAAGCTGTTTGTCCTTTGTCGACTTAATCATATACATTTTGTATACATTTATGGACTGTTTGAATAACACTGGTGCTGAAATCATACACTGGAGAGAAAGTTTAAAATAAACACTATAGATTCTCTAAAACCAATAATTGAAGGTACAGAAAAAAATGCCAAACAATAAATTGATGAGATGAATCAGACGAGTTGGATAAATATCAGATAACTTACAGATAAAAAACAGATACATTCAATAAATGATGAGTAGGAACTGGAACTAAATTTATGGAGATGGACTAACATGATTAATTGTTAATAACTATAAACTTGTAATTTTTTCTTCAAGAAGGATATAGAGTGATTGTTGAATTTTTTTTGCCCCCATAACAAAAAAGGTTACGGGCATCCCTTTGTCTGTCTGTTCATCAGGGGTACATTGTTTTTCTGGGCTATTTCTATTTACACAGTAGAAGATTATCATTTTGCAGATCATTTGGACATGTATTGAAGATATTTGGTTTTAATTTTTGCTGCATTTCCCTGAAAAAGATCTGTTATTGAACTTCTTATTCTGATATTCTTAGTTTGCCTCAAGAAGATTAAGGGGACTCTTTGAGTACATCAGGTGTCTTTTGCCATCTACATTCACATCTACGTCCACATCTAGGTCTCCAACTCCAACCAAATTCATGTATTAATCTTTGTAAATATTCATGGTAGAGTCATCAACATTTGCATATAGATGCATCTTGGGTTGACTGATAATCATAGGTTTCATCGGCCATATATTTTTTACTTGATTGGCTTCAATCAAATTTAAATCATAGTTCATATATCAGTCAGGGTACATGGAAGGGTCATCAAAACTTGCATATGCATGCATATAAAATGGTAGGTCAACATTCAGGCAAAATCATGTCATCTTGATATATATTTGCCGGTTGAATGACTTGCATTCAAATTTACTGATGAGTGTAGAATTCAGCTACCAGAAGGTGCATCTCTGATGGAAGGGTAGGAAAAATGAGGTCCTTTTCCCCTATATTTTTTGTTTGATTGCCTTCCATTTAAATTTGCATCCTTGTTCATATCTCAGTCAATGTACATGGTAGCATCATGTAAATAAGCATATGCATGCATCTCTTCTGGCAGGTCAGCTTCCTGGCAAAATTATGTATATTTGCCACTTAAACGACTTACATTCAAGTTTATGTATTTCTAAAGATCTCAAACACTATGCATGGCAAGATCATTTAACCTTGCATATTCATGGATCTCTGATGGCAAATCAGCATCTTGGCAAAATTAGACCACTTTGTCCCAAATTTTCGGCTTGACTGGATGAGTTTAAAAATAGATAATTATACATGGTAGGATCATCTAACCTTGCATATGGATTCATCTGTGACAAAAGGTCAGTATCCAGGCTACCAGTAAATTAGATCTATCTTCAATAATCGACTTTCATTCAATATCATGGATGTTCAGATCTTTACATGGTATAATCATCAACTTGGGTATGCATGATTTTTACAATTGTAGGCCACCACCCAGGCAAATTTGGGTTGCTATGAGTATGACAATATGTAACAACGAGGCAAACTTTGTAATCGTTGATTGCTTATGTTTTAGTGAATTTGACATGAGGGGGAAACGTATGTCCAGGCAACTCTTCCTACAGTTTTAAGTTCACCCCATCCAAGTTGAGGGGGACTATTGGAGTACCCTCTGCGTCTGCGTCCGCATTTGTGTGTATCTCTGCAACTGTGCATGGTATGATAATAATACTTTGCATGCAGGTGCATCTTGGGTTGACTCCAAGAGAATTAGGTCTCTCTAACCTATATTTTTTGCTTGATTGACTTCAATTTAAATGTACATCACAGTTCAACGGATTAATAAGTTAGAAAAGACAATTTTGTATTTATGCGCTTTGTAAATGATATTTGCATAGAAGGTTTGATGTGAATTACCATATTGTATAACAGCCCTGCATGTAGAATCAAATTTCCTTGATACTAGTAAGTCAATGTATCTATAATAAAATTTAGAGAATTTTTTTATCAATTTATGATATCTAAACCCATGATGCAGAAGTTTTTCAGTTAGACAAAGATCTCAGTCGTTGAAGTCAGAAACATCACTACATACTCATGCATATCGTGTTGACCCCGTAAGAAGGGGTTAACGGAACATCGCCGTCGAGATGGGGAAAATTAACAATAGAGAAAAAGAAATAATCTCTTTTATCATAAACTTTAGTGTTTAACTTTCCTTGATTTATTGATATATCAAGACCAAGAAAAGGAGTAAATCAGTATAATCGCTGCTGCTATTGGATTTATTTAAAGTAAGTTCGGCAGGATAAATTTCGTCTGTAAATTTAGAAAATTCAGATTTATTTAAAGCCAAAATATCGTCCAAATATCTATATGTTTGTTAAAATATCCACTAAATGCTGTTTAGAAGGGTCCTTTTTAGCTCGCCGGGACGAATGTCCAGAGAGCTATTGTCATACCCCCGGCGTCGGCGTCGGCGTCAGCAAAACTTGAACCTGGCTTGTGGAAATGAGACCTGAATAGCTAGGATCTTGATATTTGGTTTGTGACTTCCTTGTGATGAGAGCTTTCTTCTGGCACTATACTTGTAGACATTTTGACCTTGACCTTGCCCTTAGGGTAATTTTTAAAAAACTTTAACCTTGCCTCTAGAAGGTAGGCTTTTAGTGGTAGGGTGTTTATATTTGGTATGTAACTTCCTTATGATGAGAGCTTTCTTCTGGTACCATACTTGTAGACATTTCGACCTTGACCTTGCCCTGAGTGCAATTTTCAAAAAACTTTAACCTTTCCTCTAGAAGGTAGGCTTTTAGTGGTAGGGTGTTTATATTTGGTATGTAACTTCCTTATGATGAGAGCTTTCTTCTGGTACCATACTTGTAGACATTTTGACCTTGACCTTGCCCTGAGAGCAATTTTCAAAAAAAACTTTAACCTTACATATAGAAGGTAGGCTTTTAGCAGTAGGGTGTTTATATTTGGTATGTAACTTCCTTATGATGAGTGCTTTCTAGTGGTACCAAATTTGTAGACATTTTGACCTTGACCTTGCCCTGAGGGCATTTTTTTTAAAAACTTTTAACTTTGCTTCTAGAATTAAGTTGTTTAGTGGTTGGGTGTTCATATTTGGTATGTGACGTTCTTTTAATGAGAGCTTTCTAATGGTACCAAATTTGTAGACATTTTGACCTTGACCTTGGCCTGAGGACAATTTTTAAAAAAACTTTAACCTTGCCTCTAGAAGGTAGGCCTTTAGTGGTAGGGTGTTTATATTTTGTATGTAACTTCCTTATGGTGGGAGCTTTCTTGTGGTACCATATTTGTAGACATTTTGGCCTTGGCCTTGCCCTGAGGGCATTTTTTTTAAAAACTTTAACTTTGCTTCTAGAATTAAGTTGTTTAGTGGTTGGGTGTTCATATTTGGTATGTGACGTTCTTTTAATTTCAAGTGATCGAAAATTACACCTGCTCAATTGACCTTGGTATTGAAATAAACCTAATATATCAATGTTTAATTGGGTGTATCATTCATCAAATTCCCTGGTGCAAGAAAACAAAGTCTGTCTTTAGATTCAAAAGGTCTATTTTCTATACGTTCCAACTCTGATTGGTTGAATTGGTGGTTTGATACCTAAATGTATTGCAACAAATGTAAGTACATCCTGATTTTTGAAGGACCATTTGATCAAATACGAAAATTTCTCTTTGATAAGTGTATGCGGTAATGTAGTATAAAGTGTAGCGAAATCAGTAAATCACCACTTTACTAGTTTGATGAAATCAACACTTCATTGTTACCCAAAACTTACCTGGATTGTTTATCTTGGATACCACAGTGAATGTCATCGTAAATCTGTTAACAGTTTATTGTCTCTAGTAAATATTGATTGATACAATTTTTTATTAATTATTTCCAGCTGCTGTAGATGCATATTTCCGTTTATACAGGTTTATTTCCAGTCAAAGGGGATCATATTGATACAAATTACAGTGGGCGATTTACGATGATTCCGATTGGTTGATTCTGGGTGCTCTCTGGCGCGTCCGCGTCCTGAGTACTTAAGGGCCGCATCGTTAGGGTAAAGTTGTTGTGGAAGTCACGTCCAAAACCACGCTCAACTTGAGAACAGAGGTAAGCGTTTTGAAACAATAAAGCTGGTTGCTGGGTTTGGCGTTATCCCTCTGGCGATAACTTATAACCCTCATAAAGTTGTTATTGTTGGCTCTCAAGTCAGGTGTTTGGAACAGCCAATTTGTTTTGTCCGGTGTTGAAACCCCAGAGGTTACAACAGAAGGACCATCATTTGGTTTGTGATTATTTCGTGCTGTACGTGGTATGAAACGGTCGTCGTTGGGTTGAGGAAGTCTTTGGTTTGAGACTGCAAGTGTTTTAAAGAAAGTTGTGAATATTGGTAGGTTCGAGACAGGTTTTTGCTTAGAGGTTAGGTTTAGGTTTTATCTTAGTTTTGTAGTTCATAGCTAGTGTTTAAACCCTTTTGAACATATTTGTTTTGAGATGATATTTGTTTATTTTTTATTCATCGCAAGGAGCCCCTGTACATAACTTAGTTGATTGGTTTTAGTATTGTTTTGTGTTATTGTCTTAAATAAAATACTGACAGATCCTTAGTTTATACTGGAACGAACCCAGGAATATAGTTTGATAGGTTACACGCTACAAAAGGTTAGAAGAATCATAGCTATCGACGGAGGTGTATACATCATTAACAGATCAAAGTCTTTCCAAAACTTCTACCGAATTTTAACACTCCAAAAGTAGTTAACTTGTTGCTGAAACTGATGACGAGATTTTTTTATGGTAGCAAGCGCACTGGTCAATAAATCAGAAATGTGTGTAGTTTATTATTTACCTGATGCCGAAATAAAACGAAATTAAACGGATTTTTGTGAAGTTTAGGAAGCCAATGCATAGTAGGAATGCTTCTAAGATTAGGAGATACTATACATGGTAGGATAATGTAACCTTGAATATGCATGCATCTCTGACGATGTCAGCATCCAGGCAGAATTAGGTGGCTTTGACCTATATTTTCTGCCCGATTGAACAACAATACTAAGAAACCACCCTTAAATCGAAATCCTGCATATCATCCTCTTAGTTTTGTATTTGGTTTCACCTTGTACTAACATGAGAATACATCCTTTCATTTATCTTTTTGTTTATGATATTCTAATAGATAGCTATAATGAAGCCTATACCTATTATAGGGTGGACACATAGTGATCATTCTAATCTTCTTGCGTCCATCTTTACATCAATTATCTGTCCGTTAAGATGTTTGTATTGCATCAAAATTTTCATCCTAAACCTTTTGGCCTTTTTAATGCCATCTTGCATTAATGCTTCGGTATAGATTGAAGATGCGCACTGTGCATTTGATTTCTCTTTAATTTATTTTCCCCTAATATTCTTTTAATAATTGGCCTCTATTAAACAGCTTTTCACTTTTTAACCAGTACATTTTATTGTTGTTTGGATGCAATCATTGGACTTTGTTGTTATACCATGATGGAGTTCTAAGGGTTTTCCCCAATGTCTGCATCCCATGGTATTTTTCAACTCGGCTTGCAGAAAGTCTTGAATTTCCATTGTTTATGTGTACCATGCATTTTTGTGTCGTCTGCACTTAATGCATGATCTACACATCGGGATCGCTATTGGTCTTCTTGCCCCCCCCCCCCCCCCGTCCGTCCGTCTGTATGGTTTCGGAGTTTTTCACTGTATCCACATCTTTAATTTTGGGAACCAAACATGTAGGAATGTTTCAGTATTCAAATGTGTACAATGCATTTTATTTGCTCTATTTTTATTTCAGATTTTCAAGCTGTCTTTGGACATGGTTATTTTAGCTTACTGGCTAAAATAATTTAAGCATTATCCGCATTTCGTCCTAAACCGCTTTGCACTTTTCAAAACTTGCAGGAATGCTTCAGTATAAATTGTGTTTTTTTTCAGATTTTACGCTATTTTTGGACTTTGCCATTTTAGCTTATTGGAGCCTTGAGGGTACGTATTCTCCTCAACGTCTTTGTATTTTTCAATCAGACTTGCAGGAATTCTTCAGTATATTTTGAAGATATGCACCATGCATTTTGGTTTTTTTTTTTAATTTTGTTTTTTTTTTCCAGATTTTACGGTGGTTTTTGGACTTTATCATTTTAGCTTATTGGAGTCTTGAGGGTACGTCTCCGTTACCCGCAACTCCTCCTCAACGGCTTTGTATTTTTCAACCAAACTTGCAGGAATGCTTCAGTATCCGTCGTCTTGCGTCCCTCTTTCCGTCTGTCTGTCAGTCCGTTTGGCCAAAAAAATTAAGGATTATCCGCATCTCCTAAAGCACCTGGCACTTTTCAACAAAACTTGCAGGAATGCTTCAGTATATATTGAAGATGTGCAACGTGTATTTTGTTTTTCTTTAATATTGTTTTTTTTTCAGATTTTACGCTGTTTTTGGACTTTGTCATTTTAGCTTATTGGAGTCTTAAGCGTACGTCTCCATTATCCGCAACTCCTCCTCAGCTGCTTTGTATTTTTCAACCATACTTGCAGGAATGCTTCTGTATATGTTGAAGATGTGCACCATGCATTTTGTTTTTTCCAGATTTTTTGTTCAACCAAACTTGCAGGAATATTTCATTGTATATTGCAGATGTGCACCATGTATTTTGTTTTTCTTTCATTTCATTTGATTCCAGAATTCTATATTATCATTCAACTTGCACTTTAGGTTATCAAGTCTTATGGTAGACCTCCAATATCCTCAACTCCGCATAAACTGCTTGGTATTTTTTCAACCAAACTTGGAGGAATGCATGCTTCAGTATATAATGTGGATGTGCAACTTTGACTTTGTAATTATTTTTTTTCAAACGAAGGAATTCTTAGATATATATGGTGCAGGTGACACATATGTTCAGTGGAACACCCATGAATTTTATTGTTTTTTTTTTTTTTTAAATTTGTCATTCAGACTTTTTCCATTTTAGCATATTGAAATCTTCAGGGTATGCCTCCATTCTCAACTTCTCCAACACTGCATGATACTTTTCAATCAAACTTGCAGAACTTCTTGAATTCTTCAATATATTTTGCATATATGCAGTTATGCAATTTATTTTTACTGTATTTATGATTCCAATTGCCTTTTTCCACTCTGTGACAAATTCTTCAATACATTTATAGTGCAGGTGACTATAAGTGTTCTTTGGAATATCCATACATCACTGATTTGGGTATTATGAGCAGGGTGGCCGAGTTGTTAAATCACTGGACTTTAAATTACGGGGCCAACACCACAGTTGGTTCATATCCCTCAAGTTTCAAAGTTTCAATGCAACTACCCTAGTTTTGGGGTTTCACCAATTTTCCAATTTAAAACTTCGGGCTTTCTCTCTCCCCCCCCCACAATCCCGAATTACGACCATGTGAGAACCTCATATATGTTAATTGCTGACTTCTTTACAGGTGTATACCCGACATTAATTAAATCTTACCTTTACCGTTACCTCAGATTTTTCTACGTTTTGCCAATGCCACCTTTCAGTTGATAATGCGATTTGTAATGTGAATGATTCAAACTAATTTATTTTCAAATTAATTGGGTCTCTGTCTCCTAAAACATCAAACTTATCTATGTTTCGTTCTTCTTCATTCTTCATCAAATCGGGTGCTACATTTTAGGACATTATTCCCCAGTCTGTAATTAGTCTAAAAGTAAAGCATTGAATAAGTTACGGTAAAGTACCATAGGCATCTTTTGATGTTGCAAATTTTATCTAATATTGGTATGTTGTTTTTGTTTCAGTCACAGATTGTGTTTGTTATTTAGCTAAACCCAAGAACCTCAGAATGAACATACATACTGGTATGTCAGTTTTAATTTGTTCATCTGTCCTGTATTATATCTTAAGTTGATAGGTGTATCTGCTAATCAATTCAGTCTTTTATGGATAAATATCAATCGACTTTCTTGTTTGTGATGATTCAGAGTTTCAACTTTAGTTCTCTCTTAATTTGTCATTGGTCCTTCCTTATACTCATAGTTGTGCTGCTTGCTTTGATACCCTTCCGGGTTTGCTACTAGGTGTTGACAATTTGGATCCCATACCAGTTTATGTTTTATACACTAAATTATGTAGCTTCTTTTGATATCTTTGATGCAAAAGTTAAGTTTCTCTTTATTGTCCACGGTCTATGACCTCGACAGTCTATTTGTTCCTTTATTAATTTGAGTAGTCTATAAAACTGACCTATTGGTATAGCTCCACCAGCAACATTTACTGTAAAAAATTTTTAAGACTAGCTATCGTCAGCTCATTTGAACAATGATTGTCTCTTTGAAATGTCCAACAATACTATTGTATTTCAATCTGTCATGCCTCCATTTTTTACCAGCTTTTACTTTCAACCGAACTTGTGGAATATTTTCGATTCATACGACAGAACAAATTGTTTTCTCTATTTATATTTTTTTCACTTTCCATCTTATCTTATTATTTGATTTAAAATAAGGAAGATTCGGGAATGCTTCAATTTATATAAGGTATTTGACATTTGTGTTGCTTGGAAATCTATACATTTTTTTCACTATTAAAGCTTATGCATGTATTTCACCATGGGCAATTTGAAAAAAAAATACTTGAATATTTTTTAAAAAGTCTTCCATGGTTTAATTAAAGTGTTAGATATTTTGTGTGTATTTCTTGATATAAGCAATACATTTCAAGTATATCCAATTTCCAACATTGTGACCTTGGTCTTGACCATATTTGCAACTTAGTAACTCATGTTTATGTTGCTTCTCTAAAAGGGAAATGTTTAGACTCGATTTTACATTGTGCATTGTGAAAACAAATTTAACTCATGTTACTGTTGCTTCTCTAAAAGGAAAATATTTAGTCTTGGGCGAAGGACATTTTAGCGAAATTGAATTTAATTGTGGTGGACATTTTAGCGAGAGAAAAGTGTACATTTTAGCGAATGAAAATTAAGTTACCTGTAAAATATTGATAGACAATTTAGCGAACCATAATTTAATGTAATACATAGGTGATCTAGATGTAAACAAAAACGTTTATGTATCGTAGTGAGGTTGGAGACAGTTTTGTGAAAGACTTTAATGTGTTTCACCTAAACAGAGCGACTGGAATTCACAAAAAGCTTGTTTAAAAAGTATCCTTATGAACAGAGCAAGTAGGAACATTTTTAGATCCTTTGTTTTCAAGCATCGGACAATTACCGAATTATGTCTGTCTTACATGTGTCCCCTATAAAATTATCGACCTCTGTTTGAATGTAGATGTAATCGAAATTGATTTCTTACAACAGCTTGTACGAAAATCGACCCCTCTTTGTTTACAAACTTCCACGCTGGAGAAAATAACGTGTGCACACACATCATCAATCAATTAACTTTATTTAGACCGATTTTACATTAATTTTGAAGTATGATGCTGTATTTATTGTTAATACTAGGAATAACTGCCAGAAATGTATTGTCTAAACCTACAGGTAGGATTACTTGTAATGAGTTGGACGAACATGTTTTGAATTAGTATAATCTAGTTGATTCTCAAATTTTCCAAGATGGTCAAATTTGCGTCATCTAATTGAATCCGTTCATCTACTTTTCCCCAAAATGAATTTCAAAAGGGCAATTCAGACAAATTTACAATCCGTCTGAAAAAAAGTAATTTACACCCTTTTTACCAGAAAGTATTAAACGAATTCAGAGCTATTCTAAACGTCATGTGTTATATACAATTTTCTGAAACCGAGAAAAATCCATTTAAAGATTTAGGCCGATTGTTTTCCTAACTGTTGCAAGTTATCAAAACGGTATCTTGTGCATGATAAACAAGTAATACGAATCTGTACGATGAAGTATTTTCATTTCATTAAAGAATTAATTTATTCCTTTTTGGCTGTTGTAACATTCTGATTTTCAAAGTCTTACAAAATTTTATAAGTCCTGGCGATGTATCATTATAGCAACTACTGCGTTGAACTTTGTAACGTTTTGAATAGCTACCCGGATGTACATGCTATTCTTATGGACAAGGTAGATATTACACCGGCGTTACTCTGAAAATCATGCAAAAACTCAAGACTGATTTCATCTTAGAGAGATAGAACAGTATAAAATTAGGTGGTTTTCATCTTTCAAAAAGTATACTATAATAATTTAATAAGTACCGACCAAACCAGCAACAGTCAAAGTAATATGTTATAAGATTATGATGATAACATGCCTTTTAGATCTACCTGATGCAAAATAATACTTTAGTATTCTAAACGGATCTCCCTCATGCAAAGCTCTGTCCTTTCCCGATTTTGGCTTTCAAATAAGATCCTTTTGATTATTCATTTTCTAACCTTTTGATTAATTATCCTCTATCATCTTTTTAATACATTTTATGATTTCTGGATTTCCAATGTTTTGATTTTATATGCACTGAAGAGACATAAGTTGTCGAAATGGCCATATGAAAAAAAAAGAAATTTACAGTAATTTTGGTACTTTATTATTTATTACCACTGGGTTGTTGCCGAGGCTAGTGGACTGTAAATCCCCGAGTGTATTAAGGAAACATCTACACTGGCTAAAATTACAATTACATGTCACAATCTACAAGGGAACTACACAGGAAAAACACAAATAAGACAGCTGTAGGGTTAAACCGGTTTATGGGTACCCAAATCTTCCCTTTATTTGTTCCGTTTCCCAATAGGGTTAAACCGGTTTATGGGTACACAAACCTTCCCTTTATTTGTCCCGTTTCCCTATAGTATAGTAAAAATACGAATATCAAGACTCTTGGAGGTATTGGGGTATTTTTGTCAGGTATCGTATTTTAATCGAATCTATATCAAAAATTATTTTGCGTTCAAAACCTATACCCGTTAAAAAGAAACACGCCACAGAAAGTGGGACATATTTATATACAATCTGTTGTTGGTTGTTTGTGGCATCGACCCTTTTGTCTGTTGCACTAATACTAATTCCTATTTTACATCATACACGAAAGGACCAACAGCTTTTATATAGAGTTTTGATGTTTTCTTAGAAGACCTATAAGCAAGTTTATCTGCTATTGTTGTAATGGCATCGACTCCTGATGCGTTCTGCATTTAAGTTACTGAATTCTACTAGCTAATTTGCATCGGTCATGCGACCCTTGATGCTTGTTGTACTAAAACTATTGACCTTATATCCCTGGCTTTATTGCATCAGTCACATGTTTGACATTCGGCTAATCTATCAATTTTAATTTTATTTATTTTATCCATGTAAGTAACTTATTTCTCGTTTTCCTTTGCTTTTGTAAATTAATGTTCCCTTATTTACAAAAATGGTGCCGGGGGTATTTATTGCTTCACTGAATTGAACCACAATTAGTGTCTGGTATTTTTTCAAATTCCCAAATAACAGTTAAAAGATAGACACATACAACTTAAACTAACATGTACTCATTATTTTGTTTTGTTGTTGTTGTTGTTGTTTTTGTTAATTATGTGTACTCTGTTTTACAATGATTGTAAAATAAATACCCCTTGTGAATCCTCGACTTGGCTAATAAAATTCTGTATCATGTACTCTTCTTTTAAAGTTATATTAGATATTTTTCAGCCAACAGTTTATTCTCAACCTTTAAAAATGACCAAAACATTTCTGTGTAAATATTTTACCCATAATATGTTTTCGAATGAGCTTTATATGTTGCGATATACAAATTACATGAATTAAAGAATGAATAAGGTATAAAAAGTAAGATTTTAGTCTGTAATTTAAATAAAAAATGACAAGGCCTTTCGAAAATTTAACTTCATGATATCTTTTTGAAGGAGTTTGATATGTTGCGATACTTCGGTGCTCTTGCAATACTTCAATTTTAAGAAAAGTTAATTCAGACTTTAGGAATATCTCCCTCGTGCAAAGGTCTTTGTTTATTCTCTTTAAGCTTTAGTTTTTACCCTCACTGAAGAGACATAAGTTGTCGAAATGGCCATCTGCAAAAACCAATTCACAAAAAAACTTCGGTACTTAAGTAATCTATCAAAATAAGAATCAAGCTCTACCGTTGCTAAACTCGATCTTGAAATTGCTTTAAAGGGTCAATAAACAAACTTTATTGCTGAAAATTTTATCCATAAATAATACTGTGCCTGGAATGACTTCTTGAATAAAGAATATGTATTCTTTTCAAACAAATGCAACATCAAGTTAAATAATAATTGAGATATCTGTACCTATGTGGTTTGTTACTGTTTTTTACCTTATCTTTCATTCTTTCTGTTTATTTACTGCTAGCTAAACACCAAGAACCTTGTGCAGATCCACTGAATTGTCTACATGGCGTGTTAATGCATGGGGATGAGAAGGCTGGTGAATCACACGACGCAGAGGATAACTACTTAAAGTTTAAATCCGTCCTTGATACGGGACCTAAAGAAAAATTTGGACCAGATAATGCCGAAAACACGTTTCATGGTGAGTTAATGCATGGTGGTAAAGATCATAGACATAATGGAGGAATACCAGATCAACCAATGAAAGAGCCGGACCCGTTTGGTCCAAAAGACACCAACACAATGATGCATGGCGTTATGCATGGAGACACAGAAAAATCACATGACCATAAACATGAAAATCAATCTGAACACCAAAAAATTGATAAGAAATCCCAATCGCCGCCGGATGCCGAGAAAATGATGCATGACATTTTAATGCATGGCGATAAAAAATCTGAAAACCACCATGTTCATTCAAGACCTGACGAAGAGACTTCACAATTAAAAGGTCCTCATGATCAAAACAGTTTAATGCATGACTTAATGCATGGTGGGGAGCATGTTGATCATTCACACGAAAATAAAAATAGTGAACCGAAGTCTCCGTCCGGTCCAAATTCTGATGAATTACATGGAATTCTAATGCACGGTGATTCAGAAATTGGACATAATCACGAAGAAGAGCACAAAAATTCTAAAACGACTCCATTTAAATTTGATATAGAAAAAATTAAAGAACTAGGGATTGACCCAGATATCCTCAAAAGAGTACTCCCGGACGATATAGATGACTACAAAAAATGGCAAGAAGAAAAGAAGTCTGAAACAGACGAAGACTTTTATAAAATATCATATGCATCAATATCGGATTCTATGCTCTCTGATATTGAGGCAATGAAACAACGTTATCTATCACAGGAAGTTGTAGAACCAATAGAAGTCGAAACGACGGGTGAAGAATTTGTTGCCGATAAGGTTGTAAATGTCATAGAGAATTTCATTCACGAAGACAACGACATTATCCATGACCTTGAACTTATTGGAAGTACAGAGCCTATAAACGAAATTCACAAGAAACATAGAGATCATAAGCAAGAAATGTGATAACGAACTATTTACCGTGTTAAGAAATTACAAGATAAGTTTAGTCTTAGCACTATCAGCTACAATTCCAGATGCAAATCCTACTTAAAAATTTGGAATTTTTTAATACTACAGTGATTTTATTTATATGGTTATTTACATTGATAAAGACACAAAAGCTTCGCTGCTATCATACTTAATGTTAAACAATGACTTTTTATAATGTTATACAATGACTTTTTAATACTCTTAAATTGATTTTATTAAGTTAAAGAACGTATGTAAAGTAACAAGCAGAAAAAAATACGTATCATTAAAATACAAAAGTATCAAATAAGACATTTATAAATTGCAGTATTCAATAATGTAAGATTTTTTAATTAAAACATTTTCCGGTCATTTTTTGTCATGAATGAAAAGATATTGCCCTGCTTGCTGACATTTTCAGTGTACTAATTCTATATAATTTTAGCAATGTGCTATCTGTTATCCCTCGTGCAAAGCTCTGTTCTTAACTGGCGTTACCATTAGACTTTTTTTTATATATTTGGTCTGTATATTCGTTCATTTGTTTTATCTACGCTGAAGAGAATACAATGTAAAAATTACCACCTACAGAATTAAAATTAACTGCTATTACTGTATTTCGGAGTCTCCATATCATTTCCAAATAGTAATGCACTAAAAATCACATTACAACCGATGAGAATAAAATTATGCTATACACTAGGTCATTTATATAAGTGCATTTATTGCAAGTTGGATATTTTATAGCCTGGGTCACTTATTGACTTAGGATTTTATGATTTCTGACAATGCACAATTTAATTTAATTTAATTTAAATGAAGTTTATCCACAATTTACAATCACTGAGCATTTTATTGTCTATGACTGTTATACATGGAAAACCTTACAAACGAAAAAAAATAATAAAATAGAACAACTACAACAAGAAAACAATAGCTGATAAAGCTCAACACGACTTGTTACAAGCAAAAATCTACATCAACTTGAGGAATTCTTCACAGGACACTTTGCCATCATTATTTAGGTCAGCATTGGAAAACATTTCTTGTATTTGATCATCATCGAAATTTTGTTGCTTTAGAATACTTCTAACTTCATCTAGTGAAAGATATCCGTTACTGTCTTTATCCCATTCTTTGAAGGTTTTGTTGAACGCAACTCTGAAAAACAAAACTTGGCAGTTATTTTCTGCAAACCAATGCCCTTAAACTCACACAAAATCTTCTTTTATTTTAGTATAAACTTGTTTTATTCATATTAATATTCAATCATATATACAATTCATACAGAGCATAAACAGAAAAGGATTCAGAAACAAGGTAACATGCTCATGTAAATCTGTTTCCTCATTACATACAATATAATAAACATGACACTAAAGCTCTTTACAGTACGAAAAATATTGATACATGAAACGATATCTGTAACTTTGACTGTTATATTAGAAAGAAAATGAAATGAAAAATCAACAAAACAAAAAGAAAATCTAAACGTCATAATACATTAGAAAATATAAATGATAATTATCGTGGTATGTCAAGGTGTAAATCTTTTACTTTTGTACTGAAACAAAAACTTTCGCATTTTGATCATCAGATAAATCATGAGATTTTCATCATCGAAGACAGTCGATGTAATTTTGCATTAAGTTTTGGTTAAACCCTACCGCTAACTTTTACTAGTTTCGTTACAGTGAGACTTTAACACCCTCAAGACGGCCAATAGCACTTGTTTGAACGGACTTCATTGCCAATTGTCGAGTGACGCTTCATCCGTGAGTGTGGAATTGTCAACAAACATAAAATAAACTGGCAAAAGGTTCTTACATACGCTGTTATCCGTTGCCCGACAAAAAGACTAATATTAGACAATCACAGGGCACTCATCGAGTCAAAAGTGACAAAACTTGGCATAATAAAATCATGAGATGAGGATACAATATCTCGGTGATAAAAATAATAATTTGACATTACAAAAAATAAAATTGCCAAACTTTTAAAACATCATAGTGCATCCATATGAGAAATTCGCTCAAGCACAAGTACACCATAATTGAATGTATATAGAGACTATGATTATAACATGCCTTTTAGACCTACTTGATGAAAAAGACATTCTTATCTTAAACTCAGAAGTATCTTCCCCCAATAAAGCTATATCCTTGGCTAATTTTTTATTTCAAATTATTGGTGGTCTATCAGGTTTTACACGTCTTTTGATTTCTTGATTTCCAATGTTTATATTTTATCTGAACTGAAGAGATATAAGTTGGCGTTGGAAGTAAATTTTCAGTTACTTCGCTATTTATTATCACTGGGTCGATGCCACAGCTAGTATAGACTTTAAGTCCCCGAGGGTATTCCCCAACTTAGTAGTCCAGTACTTCGGCGATGGCCCAAAAACCGATTTATAGAAAAATCAGAAATTTTTATTAAAAATTAGGTGTATCTCTCGCACGCAAAGCTCTGTCCTTAGCTGAATTAGATCCTTTTGACTATTTAATTTCTATCAGCCTTTATTTCTGGATTTTCAATGTTTTGATTATCTGCACTGAAGAGACAGATGATTTCGAAATGGCCAATGCAGAAATTAAATGTACTTTAACTTCGGTTTTTTGTCATTTCTCAACAAGTCACATTTCTCAAAATCAACTGACATTTGATTCACATTCAGTTCTTCCATCCTGGCCCAAAACCGATCATTTGAAAAATGACAAAATCTAAAATTAAGAAATTTTGTAGAACTATTGAGTATCTATTTCGTGAAAAGCTCTATCCCTAGCAAATTGTGAGTTTTCTTTTAGAAAAGTTTTGCTGTATGTCCCCGTTAGCTCTACCATATGTTTCCATACTTAGTCTTCAAAAGATTTGATTTTTATTCACACTGAAGAGACATAGCCGAGATGGTAACCGCAGATTTACTACAAATTCGGTATTCATTTGCTTCGTTTATGATTCCGTAAAACAAGTCTTTATAGTAATCAAAGTGGATCTATTAGAAAAGACGGACTGTTATTGATGCATTTTTGAGTCTTCCCAGCTAACATAGTTGAGGGGGGTCATAGTTTACTTACTTTCGGCATACTTTGTCACACATTTGATCCAGAAATTCCGCTTTTGTTACACTTCTGTCTCCGTCCTTATCAAAGTCAATAAACATTGCCTACAAATATAAATATAATACAAGCGGAGGAAAATCATACAGTGCGTGACCATTTTCTAGTTAGTAAATAGAGATTAATACATAGCCTTTTCCATATCAGCACGGTTATCATCCCGAGACTCTCATATCAGCCCGAGGCGCCAGCCGAGGGCTGATATGGGTCGAGGGATGATAACCGTGCTGATATGGGAAAGGCAATGTCTTAATCTGTTTATTATATACTTCCAATTAGGAGTTGTAATCACACCGGGGCTGAAATAGCCATATCACCAGTCTGATATGGATATTTCAGAACGAGTCGGTCTGATATGGCCATATCAGACTTGGTGTATGATATGGACTGTTTACTTCCGGCTATATTACATATGCAAAATAGAACATATTTTCGCTAAGTATGTAATAAATAATCGTATGGATTGTAACCTTTAATGGTTTCAGAATCAACTCATTCGTTTTGTCGTGTTTTCATTTCATTTTTTTCTGGGAATCTTCACATTGGATATATAGCTTTCTTACGATTGTTTTTCCTCAAATATTTTACATTAACAGTTTATTCAACATTTCAAACTTTTTACACTATTTACATCAAATCTGTAATTGGTCAAATGTTGATATTCTATTTTCAAAGTTCTGCTTCATCCCAAATTTAGACGAACTTTACTATCTTGTTTTGTTATTTTGAGGTCAGGACGTACAACTCTTTACTCACTGCGCTTCAAATAGATCGACAATGGAATACAAAAAAATGCAGAACAGAGACAACACAAATGTAGACAATATGAAATATCTAATCAATAGCAGTGAGATTCCATAAAAACGGTGGATATTATACATGCAGCTTAAATAAGGGTCAAGACAGACAAAATCAATTATAAATCAGTCGTGGCACCAAGGTGAAAGTGTGAAATGTTCCTATTAACCTGTTATTACACTGACAATTGCAAGGACAAATCTTTATCTAAAACATAACCAACGAAGACAAAACTAAAAATACCAGCATTTAATACAAGACAACAAAGAAAACAAAAGCACTGACATACAGCATAAACTCCTACTGAAATAAGTAAACTCCCATAAACATTACGTGTTATGGAAGGATAAGTATGCTCTGTTCCACACATGGCACATGGCCAATGAAAAGTCCGGTTATAGGTCATAGTCAATGAAAGCCTAATTGAATGTAATTTACCCCAAATTGTCTATTCTCGGGGTCTTTTTAACTCCGAGTTCATATTAAGGATAATCTCGATACTGTCGAACTTTTTACGGATTTTCCTTACTGGTCTTTCCCACTAATTGTTGTCACTTTTATTTATTTAATACTGAACATCATCTTTATAACGGAAATTTGGCTAGTTTTTTTTATTTCTTTCTAAACCTTGCTTCATACGAATTGAGGAATGCATCGGTTGGAACTGACATACAACCGGAGTAAAGTGAATTTGTTTTCCCTTCTGGAACGACCCCGTTACAGAACGTAGAGCCTTCCCTACTCACTGCACTTCAAAGCAAAGTAAAAGAACGTAGTTTTTCGATACAAATTGTACTTTAAATAATTTAAAGTAAAATGAATTTGTTGTACCTTATATATAGTACTTACTGCTGCTTGTGAGTCACTGATGTCTTTGCAGAATTTCTCCTTTATTCCATCTCTCAATTCTCTTAAAGTCAATTTTCCATCACTGTTTTTGTCAAAGGCATCATAAAGAGCAATCATGTCCTCCCGTTTGTGAGACATCTTCAATAACTACTGCTGGATTCAGTGGTCAACTTGAAAATACAATGACAACCGTGAATTTTGAACAATTTTCGACCTTTTCTTTATGTTTATATTGTATATTAGCCAAAATTTTGTACTGCTGTAGGGCAGTGTAATTTAATATAAATTTATATTCTAAGTATTTTTAGGTGTTGAAAGTAGTGTTACAAAAATAAGAATATGGGAATGAGACTCTGTCAGTTAGTTGACAGGGCTATGTAGGACCAGGTGTCGGACATGTCTGTTTAAAGGTTGTAAACCTAGCCACCGATACTATAACAACTAAAATTTAAAGTACACAAAAATTTCATTACAATAACAAAATTTGTGGAAATTTTCAATACTCTTTGTTAAACATCTAAACCTAATGTTCCTATTGAAGTATATGTCTAAGAGAAATATTGAATAATTGAACGAAGTTTGAAGCATCTTCTGTATTCAGTATTCGGTATTTAAGTATATTTTGCATATGCACATGTTTTTCACTTACATTAACATGTTGGTACTTTAAATGAATACGGAAACAATTGCGATTGTGCGAAAAACAGGAAAGGAGAATAAAATCATATCTTTGGTATCTCTCATTGCATAGTAAACGGTCAAAGAGTGATATCCAACACAGTCCCACCAACCTTGGGATGTACCTATGTACAACGCACGACTATTAAATTAAATTTAGAACTTTACAACCAGTAAGTCTCCTTAAACATGCCTAGTGGTCAACATCTTTAACTATAAACTATAAAATAAGAAGGGAAACGGGGAATGCGTCAAAGAGACAACGACCCAAAGGGGAGTAATAACAACTCAAAGCCACCACAAGATCTTCAATGAACGGTGAGGAAACCTCACACCTCACATCACTTCTTTGTTGTTATATTAAATTTTGCCTGAAAAGGATATCGGTCACATTCAGTTTAACATGATTCTTTTATAACGCACCACAAGGAACTGTTATATGGTCAGAAAAGTTGTGTATCTAGTTTATTTAAAATTTCAAGACGATCTAAGACCGTTATAGATACCTAGATTCCCATGCAACCTTTGTATACATTTAAGGTGAGTAGACGAATTTTATTTTGATTTTTTATCGATCACAGTGAAAAATATAAAAAATACCGAAGTAAGTGTAAATTTACTTTCTGCATATGGCCATTTCGACAACGTATGTCTCATCAGAGCAGATAAAATCAAAACATTGGAAATCCAAGAATCAAAAGGTATACCAAAGCTGATCGAGAACAAATAATCTCGAGTATCTAAATAGAGAGCCAAAAGCAGCTAAGGACAGAGCTTTGCATGAGGGAGATAATCCTTGGTTTAAACAAAATTTTATAATTTAAATACTATAAGTTTCCTAAAAATCGGGTTTCGGGCAAGCATCGAATTACTGGACTACTGGACTGGTGAATATCCTTGGGGACTCACAGTCCACAAGTAATGTCATCGACCCAGTGGTAATAAATAACGTAAGTGTAAATTTACTGTCTGTGTATGGCCCTTTCGACAACTTATGTCTCATCAGTGCAGCTAAAATCAAAACAACAAAAGCTGATCGAGAACAAATAATTTAAAGTATCTAAACAGAGAGCCAAAAGCAGCTAAGGACAGAGCTTGATGTTAAAGAATATATCTTGATGTGCTGAAAAACAGGGGAGGAGAGGATGTGAGAACTAGGTTTTTTCTTCTTGAAAGTTTAATTTTCTAACATTTGTCTGATGTATCTCGTAGCTTTTCATTGAATTCTATAATATTTGTTTCAGTGGAGCAAATCTTATGTAATATTTTGTCCTTAGGAACAATTTGTATGATGACACTTTTATTTTGTCATGCATATACAACGACTTCAAGTTCAAATCAAAGCAGATGATTATGTCGCTTATGCTGTCTCTTTCCCTTGGTTGAGTTTCTGTTCTGGAGAAAACAACCTGATATCGAACGCAATACAGCCTTTCGATAGTTGCAATGATGAATTTAAAACTCGCAAGATAAATCCCGAATTACCCATCCCTTTTATGGAAATAATTATATTGACAAACAGAATGAAACTATGAGAAATTTGATAGAAAGATCTATGGGGAATATAATAATACATAATAAGTAAAATCTATTAACAAGTAAATAAACATGAAATCTACATAAGATGTTATTTGTTTGTCTGTTGCTTCAGGGTAAGATAGGGTGAGATATGTCCAATGTGTTGTCATGCTTGTCAAAGTGAAAAATTTTCATTCTATAAACCTGAAAGCTCAAGGCAGTCTTAATCACCATCCCACATGCATTGCATATGACTATTGTACATACATTCGTGTTGGTGAAAGGTCAATTTTACTCATTTTTATGATACCGAAGATATATTTGAACGCATTTGAATTTAGATAACACATTTCAGCATCTGAACAGTAGACATGTATTTGTTTAAGCCTTCAGCATTAGATTGATAAAGTCAAAGATAAACCTCAAGTCAAATACACTCACAGCAAACATAAATAATATAGATTCTGTCCAAACAAAGTTATTACAGCATTCATTCAGTATGTAACAAGAATAATGGAAAATAAACAGTAAG
This sequence comes from Modiolus philippinarum, assembly GCA_002080025.1. Taxonomy (NCBI): domain Eukaryota; kingdom Metazoa; phylum Mollusca; class Bivalvia; order Mytilida; family Modiolidae; genus Modiolus; species Modiolus philippinarum. The sequence goes on along the minus strand of MJUU01022483.1, from coordinate 58,279 downwards.
CCGGTTAATGGTAACACGTCATTTCTATGTTTCCACGTCTAAACAATAAATTTTTTTCATAATTTGGCTCTCAAATATTTCTGAATAACTTTCAGCTTTCAGATGAAAAAAAATCTGAAAGCTGAAAAGAAATATCCAACTGTTCTGAATTTATCTTTACTGGAGATAAAAATTACTGGAGACAAAGAATTGTCATTATTTTAATGAATGAGACAAAGAATTGTCATTATTATAATGACCAGCTATATCTGTATTCTGTTCTTTCATTTGTCAGACTGCAATGCATCAAATCTTCCCCAAACAGTATAGGGAGTACCTATCCAATGCTTCTTTCAAGAACAGTCATGACTAAATAAGTCAAATACAGTTAGTTTTAATGAGGTTTTTACTGCCACAAATGCCCGAGAATAACCTACTTGTACGAATTGTAAGAAACACTTATCATAAATGTGAGTTACAAATATGTATACCGAAGTAACTGTCAATTTATTTTCTGCATATGCGCATTTCGACAATTTATGTCTCATCAGTGCAGATCATCCCGTCTCATTATCCCTTTTGACTGATTTGTACCATTTTACCTTAACTGTAAACCCTTTTTAACCACTGAAACTGTTGGGCTAATTTGAATCAAACGTATTCTATATCATCTTCAAATTAATCTAGTTTCATAATTTTACATGATGAGTCCACATGCCGAACAATGTGGTACCATAAAAAATATATAGGGTATGGGGTGACTTTAGTTTTCGCAAGTTACCATAAAACTCAAATGTGACACTGAAAATAATCAGCAGGACGGATTTATTGACCCATGCAGCAATACTGAAGAAACCAGATAACCCGTCTCCGATTCAACTGCAAACGAATACAGAATCAAAAGGCAGAAAGAGGTGAACTTCTAAAATCAATAATCCAAAAAAGCACGGCAATTAATATTTTACACCAATTGAGACAACATAGCAAAGACAAAACAAACAAAAATGTACAAGAATGTCCCCAAAATTAAAGCAATAACAGTATGAACCATTACGAAAACTGATCTAAAACACTTATTACTGATCAATGTGAGGAACAAATAATGTTTCCGTGTCAGAATCCTCAATTACTGACTGATTTGTACCATGTAAAGTATGGTCATATGTGTGTGTCTGTCTCACGACTTGATCGTTTATTATTAATTCGTACTATAAGACGCAGACTCATATATAACATTTTTAGTATTGAACTGTACCTCATACTTGTATGTCGTTCTGTTGTCTTGGTCCTTTATTGGAGATTTGTACTATGTGAAACAGTCATGCCTGTGTGTCTATACCTTGTCCGATTCCTTTATGTAGATTTGTACCATGTGAAGTACAGTCATAATTTTATGTTTGTCTGATGACTTGTAGGAAGTACTTCGGTGCTGGCCCGAAAACCGATTTTATCAGGAAACTTGCAATATCTGAATTTCACAAAATTTTGTATATCTCCCTCTTGCATAGCTCTGTCATTGGCTTTTCGATTTAGATCTTATTGGTAATTTGTTCTCTCTCAGCCTTTACATATATTTCGGTATATGGATTTCCAAATATTTTGATTTGATCTGCACTGAAGAGATATAAGTTGTCGAAATGCGCATATGCAGAATCCAAATTAACAGCAAGTTCGGTATTTTGTAATTGATCGTTTATTATTGATTCGTATGTGTCTCATATCGTAAGCTTTAAACATAGATTTGTACCATATTATGCTTTTATGTCTGTCTCTTGTCGGAGTCCTTTGTTGCAGATCTGTACTGTGTCAAGTAGTCATACGTGGGTGTTTGTCTTTTACTGCAGATTGCACGTGTGTGTATCCCGTGTCTGAATCCTTAATCATAGATTTGTACCGTGTGAAGTCTGTTTGATGTCTGGGGGTCCTTGATCACTGTTTTGTACCACATGAAGTACATATTTTGTGTTTCTTCCATAATAAACAATGAAAATTTATGGAGTAAATGCATATGAAATAAAGTCTCTTCAAATACATGATAAAACCAAGCAATGGAACAACTCTTACAATGTAAATCGGAGTAATATTTTCATTTATAACGTCTAAATTACAGTGACATTCTTGATAGAGCCCAGTTACTTACAAATAGACTACTTAAGCAGTAGTACGTTACCAAAAACTTAAAGTCATCACTACAGAAGTTTTACGGCCGAAATCACGATCTTGTGGATCGTTACGGGATATCTGTTTCCCGAATGACAACAGATCTTTTCCTCTACAACTAGAGTTTGTTTTTCCTCTATCGGATTTGACTTTACTACCGGAGTTGACATGTTCAACACGGCGGGTGTCTTATAAGAAGCAGGAGATGCTTACTCTACCGGAACACCTGATCTTACCCATGGTTTTTTATTGGGTCCGTGTTGTTCATCTGTATGTGTGTTTTCATTTTTCCTTTTTGTCCCGTATTTAGTGTTTACGATGTTGCCTTTGTCCATGGATTGTTCGTTCTTTTCACTGAAGGTTCTCACATACTTTCACAACCCATTCTTTATTGTCGCTTCTGTAGTTTGTACAGCGATTTGGTTAGCGAAGCAAAATTATTGGCTCATAACTAAAACATAAAAGTCATGTTCAGTCACTGTTACAATTGTCATTACAGAGGCTTAGGTCGTCATCTTGATTTGACTGATGTTTCAATTACGCAAATAAAGAAAGACATTTTTGAGTATATTCAGAGTGTTACCAAACTGAGAAACACTACCCCCGACTTTTCATTGGCAATGTGATCAGATCATGCTTACCTCCCGGAGCACCCGCGCCGATGATACATACAATTTCTTAATTAGAAAATTCACACTTCTTATGCTTTTGTTCTTGTTCATCTTTGTTGAATTGTTTTATCTTTGTCATGTGTTCTTCATTTGTGTTTCCCATGTATAGTTTTTATTTATTTTAGAGTATTGGATCTTATTCGTACGTTTATTGTACTATACTTAAACGGGACAGAGAAAAGGGAAGTTTGGGTACCCATAAACCGGTTAAACCCTTCCGGTGGCTTTTGCTAGTACCGGTTTTTAATCTGACTGTCCCGAGTTTCTATCGTTGTTTACTTTCGTCCTTTAATGTTTTTTCTTATTTAGATCCTTGGTAGATTGTGGCATTGTGTATTTTTCAGCTATGGCATGTGTTTCCTGTTATCCTTTTTCAATAATAAAAGATTAAGTTCTAAGACGGACACACAAATGTAAATCTTTACAACGAACGTGTTTTACCAAACGAATAGTCTTAAGGTAGTAGACCTGGGGTAACCCCAAAATTTTCCACAAAGTCAATTTTTTTTTAAATTTGCAGTATGAAACAATTATGTTCTAATATCACTCTAGGAAAATGTTTGAACTTTCACCGTAAGATTTTCGATTTTTGTTCACAGAAACACCCCTATCCTAGGAGTCTATACTACTGCACTGGTAGATATAAGAATTGGCATAAAAAAGACTGTAAATTGCCAAACTTCTTCATAGAAATTTGTAGACCTAAATATGAGAGGATAATGATCATAGGCATGCAAGAAGTGTTGATTTGCAGAAAAAAGAAAATTTGTTGTCAAAATTTTGCTGAAAACACAGCTTAATTCAATTTCTTCTAGATGAAAATCCTTAAAGTCAGTTTTCATCCAAAACTGGGAAATAAAAGGTCCTCCATACATATGACTTATATCAAAATTTTATAAAAATTCACAGCCTTTTTTTCACAATGTTAGGAAAACTGCATAAAAAGTCTTGATATTCCTTAATACTGAACGTCAAGCAGAAAGAATTACACCCCTTTCCAAAACGTCAAGCAGAAAGAATTACCTCGATTTCCAAAAATCTGACTTTCATTAATTTTAATATTTTTGAGATGCCATCCAAAACCTAGATATTTTGATGTCGACACTTTGAATTTTTTTATAACAGGACTGTAGTTTCATGATAAAATGAATATTCTATTTCTATTTATGATAAATATTCTAAATCTTTTGTTTTATTCGTACCAACCAAAATAAGTAATTTGTGCAGAAAAAGGGTTAATATCCCCTACCCAAGGTCTCTACCTTAATATCAGGGGTTATAACAAACACAGCCAAAAAAAGCTGCTACCAAAAAATTTGTAGGATGAAGTCTAAGGTTTCACCTAGGAGGTCTGGCTATCTACAGAGTTACCAATGATAATCCCGTTAACTTCCAGAACAACATATATGAATTATAAAACTAGAAAGGCTATATTGACTATGGAAATGTGTTTTAGCGTTATTAACAATATGGACTTTACTTTTATTTGTAATTAATTTCTATGATATTGATTATATTAGTTTATGCCGGTACTTTTATAGACAAATCCGTTTAACCTCTTGTTTCACTTCTAAGCGACTGAGGGTTGCTTTGTATCTTATCTTTCTGTATACCATGGTATCAGAAGTAAAGTGTTGTTGAGGTTATTAACCTTATCGTTTTACATCTATAAAAATATTATTTTATTATGTGATTTCAGCATATTATCAGTGGATTAACATTCCTGTGATATGTTTTTATACAATTAAAGCAAAGAATTTCGAAACTCGAATTTTAACTTGTATATTGAATGTGTATTAGAAAGGCTTGGAATAAAAGCATTGTCATGTATTCAATAATCTCATTAGAAAGCAGAAATGGATTTTTCATAACTTTGTCTCTGGACTTTGATTTATGTAATCTTGTTCTTTGTTCCTTCGGTATTCTACTACCGTTGTTATGATCATTTATTTAAATAATTTTAACGTTAGCAATACAGACTTGGCCTCTGAGCTTATTAGTTGTCTTGTTGGTTGTACTACAGACTTTGCCTCTGAGTCTATTAGTTGTATTGTTTGTTGTACGTATAGACTTGGCCTCTGAGCCTATAAATTAGTTGTGTTGTTGGTTGTACGTACAGACTTGGCCTCTGAGCCTATTAGTTAGTTGTATTGTTTGTTGTACCTACAGACTTGGCCTCTGAGCCTATTAGTTAGTTGTCTTGTTTGTTGTACGTACAGACTTAGCCTCTGAGCCTGTTAGTTAGTTGTATTGTTGGTTGTACGCAGACTCGGCCTCTGAGTCTATTAGTTAGTTTACCTATTGGTTGTACGTACAGACTTAGTCTCTGGGCCTATTAGTTTGTTGTATTGTTGGTTGTTCGTACAGACTTGGACTCTGAGCCTATCAAATCGTTGTATTGTTGGTTGTACGTACGGACTTGGCCTCTGAGCCTATTAGTTAGTTGTATTGTTGGTTGTACCAACAGACTTGGCCTCTGAGCCGATTTGTTGTCTTTTTTGTTGAACCTACAGACTTGCCCTCTGAGCCTATTAGTTAATTGTATTGTTGGTTGTACGTACAGACTTGGCCTCTGAGCCTATTAGTTGTCTTGTTGGTTGCACCTACAGACTTGGCCTCTGAGCCAATAAGTTAGTTGTATTGTTGGTTGCACCTGCAGACTTGGCCTCTGAGCCTTTAAGTTAGTTGTATTGTTGGTTGTACGTACAGACTTGGCCTCTGAGCCTATTAGTTGTATTGTTGGTTGCACGTACAGACTTGGCCTCTGAGCCTATTAGTTGTTTTTTTTATTTGTACCTGCAGACTTGGGCTCTGAGCCGATAAGTTGTATATTGTTGGTTGTGCGTACAGACTTGGCCTCTGAGCCTATTAGTTGTCTTTTTATTTGTACCTACAGACTTGGGCTCTGAGCCTATAAGTTGTATATTGTTGGTTGTGCGTACAGACTTGGCCTCTGAGCCTTTAAGTTAACTGTATTTTTGGTTGTACCTACAGACTTGGCATCTGAGCCTATTAGTTGTCTTTTTGGTTGTACCTACAGACTTGGCCTCTGAGCCTATAAGTTAGTTGTATTGTTGGTTGTACGCACAGACTTGGCCTTTGAGCCTATAAATTGTATATTGTTGGTTGTACGTACAGACTTGGCTCTGAGCCTTTAAGTTAGTTGTATTGTTGGTTGTACGTACAGACTTGGCCTCTGAGCATTTAAGTTAGTTGTATTGTTGGTTGTTCGTACAGACTTGGCCTCTGAGCCTGTACGTTAGTTGTATTGTTGGTTGTACGTACAGACTTGGCCTCTGAGCCTTTAAGTAAGTTGTATTGTTGGTTGTACGTACAGACTTGGCCTCTGAGCCTATTAGTTGTATTGTTGGTTGTACCTACGAACTTGACCTCTGAGCTTATTAGTTAGTTGTATTGTTGGTTGTACCTACAGACTCGGCCTCTGAGCCTTTAAGTTAGTTGTACTATTGGTTGTACGTACAGACTTGGCCTCTGCGCCTTTAAGTTAGTTATCTTGTTGGTTGTACCTACAGACTTGGCCTCTGAGCCTTTAAGTTAATTGTATTTTCGGTTGTTCCTACAGACTTGGCCTCAGAGCCTATTAGTTGTCTTTTTGGTTGTACCTACAGACTTGGCCTCTGAGCCAATAAGTTAGTTGTACTGTTGTTCGTACAGACTTGGCCTCTGAACCTGTAAGTTAGTTGTATTGTTGGTTGTACGTACAGACTTGACCTCTGAGCTTATTAGTTGTATTGTTGGTTGTACCTACAGACTTGGCCTCTGAGCCTTTAAGTTAGTTGTCTTGTTAGTTGTACCTACAGACTTGGCCTCTGAGCCTTTAAGTTAATTGTATTTTTGGTTGTACGTACAGACTTGGCCTCTGAGTCTTTAAGTTAGTTGTATTGTTGGTTGTACGTACAGACTTGGCCTCTGAGCCTTTAAATTAGTTGTCTTGTTAGTTGTACCTACAGACTTGGCCTCTGAGCCTTCAAGTTAATTGTATTTTTGGTTGTACCTACAGACTTGGCATCTGAGCCTATTAGTTGTCTTTTTGGTTGTACCTACAGACCTACAGACTTGGCCTCTGAGCCTTTTAGTTGTCTTTTGGTTGTACATACAGACTTGGCCTCTGAGCCTATAAGTTAGTTGTATTGTTGGTTGTACGCACAGACTTGGCCTCTAAGCCTTTAAGTTAGTTGTATTGTTGGTTGTACGTACAGACTTGGCCTCTGAGCCTATAAATTGTATATTGTTGGTTGTACGTACAGACTTGGCCTCTGAGCCTTTAAGGTAGTTGTATTGTTGGTTGTACGTACAGACTTGGCCTCTGAGCCTTTAAGTTAGTTTTATTGTTGGTTGTTCGTACAGACTTGGCCTCTAAGCCTGTAAGTTAGTTGTATTGTTGGTTGTACGTACAGACTTGGCCTCTGAGCCTTTAAGTTAGTTGTATTGTTGGTTGTACGTACAAACTTGGCCTCTGAGCTTTTAAGTTAGTTGTCTTGTTAGTTGTACGTACAGACTTGGCCTCTGAGTATTAAAATTAATTGTATTTTTGGTTGTACGTACAGACTTGGCCTCTGAGCCTTTAAGTTAGTTGTATTGTTGGTTGTACGTACAGACTTGGCCTCTGAGCCTTTAAGTTAGTTGTATTGTTGGTTGTACGCACAGACTTGGCCTCTGAGCCTATTAGTTGTATTGTTGGTTGTACCTACAGACTTGACCTCTGAGCTTATTAGTTAGTTGTATTGTTGGTTGTACATACAGACTTGGCCTCTGAGCCTTTAAGTTAGTTGTTATGTTGGTTGTACGTACAGACTTGGCCTCTGAGCCTTTAAGTTAGTTGTATTGTTGTTTGTACGTACAGACTTGGTCTCTGAGCCTTTAAGTTAGTTGTATTGTTGGTTGTACCTACAGCCGTATCCTCTGAGCCTTTAAGTTAATTGTATTTTTGGTTGTACCTACAGACTTGGCCTCTAAGCCTAATAGTTGTCTTTTTGGTTGTACCTACAGACTTGGCCTCTGAGCCTATTAGTTGTATTGTTGGTTGTACCAACAGACTTGGCCTCTGAGCCAATAAGTTAGTTGTATTGTACGAATACTATTGTTTTAATCTTTCTGTCAGTTGTCCTTAACATTATTCGTTTCTGTTGAGCTTAAAAAAGAACAGAAAGTGATGTTTCAAATGTCTTAGTTTTGTTCGCAATCCAAATAAAATGTTTTATGCCCCACAATAAAAAAATAATTAAGACAGTAATCAACTGAGACTGATTTTTCATTTGTTAAATTCTTACACATATATTGGTTCCCGATTTTCATTTACTAGTATATCAAGAACATCTTCCCTAGTCACAAGTTGTACAAGTAGATTCACATTAACAGTACATCGGAAAATGAATACCGAAGGAAAAGGCAGAAAGGGGAAAATGCTACAATAAGCAAGTGTTTGTCAGGTCGGGTAAAAAATCCATGGTTTACCCAAAAATGTCTACAGTTATATGACATGAGTGAGTTGTTTTCTGTGTTCTCGTTTTTGCCCTGTCTTTGGACTTCGATTTTTGTGAATTTCACCCCTTTGTTCCTTCGGTATTCTACTGCCGTTGTTTCGCAAAGCAAAATTCCCGTGTACATTTCAAGTAAAAACAATCACTCTTTAAAAAATTCTCTAGAATTATTTTTTTTCCGATTTTATAATTTTCTATACTGCTAAAGAGTGCTCAACCTACAGCTTCTGTTCGTAATTTAGAAATCATTTTATATTCAGTTGTTTTCTTATTGTGATTATTTAAATACATACTGAATTTTTTAGCGTCACAATTTGTTATGTAATATATAGCAGGTCTTGACGTTGTGAATTTGTAGACATGTTTAAATTTTTACAAAAGGGAAACTGTAGAGCATAAAATTATTTACAAGTTACACACAGAAGCTGTTGGTCAAGTTCTTTTCAGCAATATAAAAATTGGACAAGAAATTAATTCTATTGAATGTTTTGAACAGTGACCATTTTTACTTGAAATGCACAAGGAAATTTTGCTTTGCGAATTCACTCTTGTCATATAACTGTATTCCAATTTGCGAATAACATTGTAAAGGATGAAGACCATAAAACGTCTGCAGTGATAATTGCAACATTACCTTACAAGTTTTTCAGTCAGTGATCGGTTTGCTCTGTTGACAAAATAGACGAGTTTCCAATTGGTGAATTTTCCCGGAAAATATTGACGTCACAATATAGATTTTTGGACATCACAATGTTATATGACGCAATTTACTCAGATTCGGGGTAATTCATTCATAAAAAGAAATTGGAAAGTCGTCTATACAGACACAACTCCGTGAAATGTATAGACGCCATTTTCCGGAGATGTGGGAAGATTACTGCTAAAAAGGGTTTCCCTAGATCTATATTTGAAAGTCGAAATCATCACGTGTTCTAGTACAAAATAATTCTAATGTTTATTCCAGATGTTAAAAAACAGTCAAATTGTGTAATGCGACGCTGAAGTAGACGTCAATTTTGTATTGATAACGTCAACGCAATAATGATGTATCGGTTTGAAAATAATATTTTGTCTTCTAGAAAAGAGATAAAAGTAGTTAACATTTCAGAGCATCAGTTGTAGATATAAGACATTTGATGGTGGCAAATTTTGGTTTGTTTGATCGATCCTCTGTTGCATCTCCTGGAAATTTCCAACTAATTCCGTGAAAGTGTAATATTTCCTAAATATTAAAAGTCTGTCGTAGTAATTCTTACCTAAAGGATGGACCGACAAATGAATGTGGTGGCAATATCTGCCAAATCGATTAATACAGTAGAAAGTGGGGATTCAAATGATATTTTAATATGCAATTAGTTATAGTACTCCTGACATTTAGTTTTATGATGTGTGCCATTTCATATAAGAAACACTTTGGCTAATACTATGCAGACATTTTGGTAAAGATCGATATACTACTAGGGAATATACATATTAGTCTATTCCCCGAGGCCTATTACTGTTTTAATGAATTATATCTACCACACAGAGGTTCACCAAAGAATGTTTTGAACGACAACCTGGTCTTTTTGGCGGCCAATAGGAGTGTCCTTTAATATTACTTATATATACACACATATCTAGACTAATACATCGAAAGAAGTACTTGTCCGAATGATTAGTCAATACATTCACAACATAACTTGATTTATTTCTGACCACCCCCTGGGATTCTTTTCACCTTTTATGAATGAACAATTTAAATATGTAATACTTGTAGTAGTGAAATAACATTCATTGTGAAAATATTTATCACTCTCTATCCGGCGGCGGTGGAAAATTTTACCTGTTTGAGGAGTTTAAACGTGGGATAAGAATTTAAAACGAAAACCAGTTGACGTCTCTCTTTGCCGTCTATTTAGTTTTTAAGTTTGTCTGATAAACACCTTTAATAACATAAATCTACAAAAATGTCTCACAGTCGGGAGGATATGATTGCTCTCTATGATGCCTTTGACAAGGATAGTGATGGTAATGTAACATGCAAAGAGTTAAGAGATGGAATCAAATCAAAATTCTGTGCAGACATTACCGACAAACAGGCCGCGGTAAGTAAACTTATCTGTATCTCTTGAATCACCATTGCATGTTTTGTGCTGTGTTTCAATAATTATATTATAACGGACAATAATGACGTCATACAAGATTTTTGCGTTATAATTTTTCAATGTAACAATTTTCATTTAGCGAAAAAATTTTCGCAAATCGGATAGCTCATTTGAAATGATCTTTCTCGGAACTAAGTGTTATATCGGCTTCGATTCGTGCAAGAGCAACGTTCGGTGTATGGTATATCTTTCTTGACAACTTAAACGAAGTAAAATATTGTTTGAGTGTACAAAACTTTTGTGTGTACATTTTTTCTTTAACACTATACGAGAATGTGCTTTTTGATCCTCTTTCAAACAAGAAATCAGCACCCATACTCGTTCATACCAAAACGGGAATACCTTATGCAAAATAATACACGTACTTCAATGAAACAATTTTGAAAAGGGACTGGAGAAGGACTGTTGTTTTAGATTTATCGCATAATAATTCATATTAGATATGTAACACTTTTTTTGTGTTTCCATCGAAAATTGTTATAATGATTTTCCGTTCAGTAACTATAAGTTGAAGTATTGTCTTTTTTGTTTTTAGAAAGTTAAAACCAAGACGTTGCCCATTCATAAATTGCTATTTGTTGTTTATCCACATTAGAATACCGGACTTGCAACAACAAACAAACAAACAAAAACTTTACTGTCAATCAAGACGCCCCAGGGGAGCTGAACAATACATACAACAGTATGGCTGAGTTTGCTGATAAAAGATTTCCATTTCGTTGAAATTTCTTTGCGATTTTCGATTGATTGAAAATTGCATGAAAAAAAACCATAAAAGGAAACTATAGAAAACAAGAACTTCCATAGCATATTTTTCCATTTTTTAGGAACACTTCGTTGTAGATTGCACAAGTTTTATACAGTGGAAGTTGTGATTTATTTATGAGTATTTAAGGCCCTATCAAGTTAATTTGTAGATTCTCATCCACCTGTCACAAAAAATCTGGGGCGGGTGGGAGGGTTTTATTTTATATTTTTTACTGATTTTCACTGAAATTCATAGGAATTTAAAGAAAATTTCTGAAAAATTGAAAAAAAAAATTGAGCTTAGAAAAAATGGGGCGGTGGGGATGAGAATCTATTAATTAACTTGATGTGGCCTAACATTAAAACATGGTTGTTTAATGAATTCGTTTTCAATTAAAACACAACGTTCAAACAAACATATAAGTATAAAGATATTGAATGTGCATTAATTGAAGATCTGTACATTATATGTCTACCAAATGCAAATTTTAAATAAAACATCAGATGACTATTCAAGACATAACATCATTGTTTCAAAGTCAGTCCAACGTCTAGTTATGGCAGGAATTCATTTGTGGATTATCCCTTGTATAATAACGGAAAAGTATATGCAATTTTCAAGATCATGCCAAATTTACAGGAGAGATATATTGCTAAAAAGACTGAACTCACAGAATATGTACGTTATTACTGCAGGTCGATTCACACCACAACACATCCAGTTCAACCAGTCATGTATTCACAATTTAGCTGTAGGAAATTTGGGTGCCATTAATGTGGTTGGATACTTTTACTCCAAAAGCGCCAGGTCGCAGTCTCGAGATCGCAGTAATTTCGCGCATGCAAAATGTATTTGGTCATGTATTGCTAGAGTCTGAGTTTAACCATCATTGTAACCAAAGATGCTTTAGACTTTCCACACAATTTTGTATATAGGTTATTTATTAAGTAATTTTATTTTTACAGGCTATGTTCTTAGACTTTGACGCAGATGAATCTAGGGGTATTTCAAGAGATGAATTTTTAGACCAAATGTGTGACAAAATATGTAGAAAGTAAGTAAGCTTTGTGAAGTTACTTTCGCTTGTTCTAGACTGAGAATACTTCTGCAGTTATTGTTTATCATTGGTTTGGTGTGTTATTTTATATTTAAGGAAGCACCAAAGTAGATATTAATTGACAAATTGCGTGTTTATAATACTAAATTATGTACAGAATCTATATAATTGTATATGTTAGCTGTAGAATCTATTGGGTCAAATAAGGCTAGACATGTTTGTTTAAGGAATTATAATATTATTGACTATACTTAGTCATACTGTAGTGTTTTATTAGTTAGATAATGTCCATCTGGATAACTTAATTATATTTGAACTATTAGGATATTTGTAAGAAACTTTCAGTTTTTTCCAAGCTTCAATATGACCATCCTTATAGGGTTACAAATGAAAAGTAAACATGAATAATGTTATGTTAAAAATTTCCTTAGTATAACTTCCCTATGACAGATTGTGTCACAGCCAAAAGCCATGTAAGAAGCCTTTGGAAAGTGAATAACATATATTGTTAAAAAAGCCTGACTTATAGAGATCTTTCGAATTTCGAATATTTCCACGGTTCTCTGTCCACAAAACGCACTCGCAAACAAATTTTAAACTCGTATTTATTGCCAGAAAGTTTGGGCAAAATATAAAAAGTAATAAATATATTTTTGTACACTATACTGAGACTTCTATAATGTTTGTTATAAACTAATGTTTTTTTTTATATAATTTTCAGAGTAGCTTTCAATAAAACATTCAAAGAATGGGACAAAGACAACAGTGGATTTCTCACGTTTGATGAAGTGAAAAATATTTTAAATGCACAAGGATTTGACGATGAGAAAGTACAATCTATGTATGAAGCTGTTGACAAAGACAGTGATGGCAAAGTCACATGTGAAGAGTTCCTTAAATTAATGTAGATATTTGTTTTAACTAGTATGTAATTTAAAAACACAAGTGTTGTTACTGTTCAGTTTCCTTTACAAGTTCATGTATGTAAAACGAAATTTGACATTCAAACAAAATTCTGAGAAAGAAATCAAAATCACCTCTTGTCGATTTAAATCTATGATAAATGAAAACATTTTGCTCGTCTGAATTGACAAGAAATTCTTTAGAGCTAAGCACTAAAATTTAAATCTTCTTGAAATAAACTTATTTGAGGCATGTTAGTATTCGGTATTTAATCTTATGTTTGTTTTGGCCAAAGAAATAAATTTAGGACATGTTTACAAAGTAATAACTCTTGTGTTTATTTTGACCAATGCAATAAATTTATAGATGTTTTAGATATTGAAATTATATGTTAATATATTAAAAATTCTTACAATTTCTTACATACATATGTATATTCACACTGTAAATCCAGTAAACTTCAAACTTTTCCTTCTCTGGTTCAAAGTTTGATCGATTTTCCTATTTGGAATTACAGGTTCTTGTGACTGTTCGAGGAGCTAAGCGTCGATTATAACTTAGTTCAGAGGTCATGTTAATTGTCGAGTTACCTAGAATTTCCGTTCTTAATACGTAACACAATAGCAAAATGTACATTGTCTACATACATCAATGGAAACTACCTGTTCTGCTGAGTGATCTTTCTTTTTGTTCTGTGGTTTCAAGGAACGACGTGCAATGAATAACAACATCGAATTCAATTACCGCTTAGCGGAGCAGGACATGCTTACCCTTATGGAGTACCTAATGTCACTCCCGGTTTTCATAGGAGTTCACACTATGATTGCTTTAGTTCTTAATGTTGTCTTTTTTATTTCCATGCCTTGTTTTGTCTCTTGTTTTTCTCTGTTGCCGTTTTTGCCATGTCTTTGGACTTTAATTTTTGTGATCATCACTTCCCTTCTTCCTTTGGTATTCTGCTGCCGCTATTCAATTAGTGGAAAGTACCACTTTATTGCCGAGATCGTAACAATACCTGCACTATAAAAAAATTCTGGTCTTTGGCTTGGTTTCCATGTCAACCAAATAATTTATAATCCAGCAACCAATATCATATCATAAAATAAAATTCGACAGGGGTTTCCCTTATTTTAAAGGCTATACACATAGTTGTAATCAAAATATATATTTTTATATTTTTTATAACTTTTTTCAAAGTACAGTTTTTCGGTATGGTTTCATAGCAGTTTTTCATATAAAAAGGGGCTAACATCATACGCAATTTGAACTGTCCAAAGTCAGGAATATGTTGGTCATTGGCTTGTCATTGTCTTCTTATAATATTTTAGTATATTTGATATTTGGGTTATTGGATGTGGTTTGTTTCCATTGATTTATGCACTTTTTTTTACCTTTTTGGGGCCATTTAGGGCTTGCAATATGGTGTGAGGTTCCTCACTGTGTTGAAGACCGTACGATGACCCCTAGATGTCTTTTTTGGGGTCGTTTTAACCTGGAGATGGGATGTTGTCTCCTTGACATTTACCCCATTTCTTTTCTTTTTCGTATTGAAAGATCTCGGTCTCATGGCCTCAGAGATCTGCTTCGGACAGACTCATCCGGACAATTCGAAAGAAGGAAAGAAAAATATGAAATATGAAACGCATGTAAACAATAAAGTCTCCTTTGGGAGACAAGGAAACTTAATTAGCAGAAACCCCACAATGTGCCATTAAGCGTTTTATAGAAATGTACTGTCTTTATATAAATTCTAATACTTTAAAAATACTTAGGCTTCTTTCCATGTGCGGAACTCGGTGGGTGTCTATTTCGACGTTTTTGGAAATGAGTACTTCTTTTTTTTACTTCTTTTGGATTATGGCTTTCCATATTATTTGATTCTAACGCTGAGAGGTTACTCCTTGAAACACGTGTACAGCAAAACGACATTTAC
This sequence comes from Modiolus philippinarum, assembly GCA_002080025.1. Taxonomy (NCBI): domain Eukaryota; kingdom Metazoa; phylum Mollusca; class Bivalvia; order Mytilida; family Modiolidae; genus Modiolus; species Modiolus philippinarum. The sequence continues at coordinate 43,180 of MJUU01022483.1, read as the reverse complement.
TGGTTATTATGCAATTTTGTATTTTTAATATAGCGACCATCCAATAGCTAGCTGAAGTCCAACATTACACGTGAAGTAACAATATTAAATGATGAGTTGGAACATCGGCAATAGAATAACGAAGGAACACAGAAGTGGAATTTACAAAAGATTAAATCCAAAGACTTTGCCAAAGCGAGAACACAGAAATCAATGACGTTAGACAGCTACAAAGTACCAGACATAAAACCTAACATTCAAAACCAGACACTCACGGTTTAAATTTCGATGACACTTAGAGTGACATCAGGTGCTCCAGAAGAGTAAGCATGTCCTGCTTAATAGATAATGGAACAACGGCTGTAGATTACCATAGGAACAAAGCACAGAATTACATAAATCAAAGTCTAGAGACAAGGCAAAAGTAAGAACACCAGAAGACGGAAGACCGCAGACACTAATGAATGCCCACAAAACACACAAACACTACACATACAACACAAAAAACTAAAGCACTAACAGTGTGAACTCTAAAAAAACAGTGACATAAAAAAAGGATTGTGAAAGAATATGGAGTAAATGCACACGAGACAAAATAATAAAACCAACAAATGGAACAACGCCTTTTTTGTCGTTCTTCATCTTGAAGTCACCATGGGGCCTTCACCAATGAGCTTTGCTCATACGTAATAGATAGTCCAAGACGGCCTTAGCACCTGTTTGAGTTGAATCCATTTTGTACATGTCGAACAACGCTACAACCATGTTTCTTTCCTTTTGTTCGTGTATTCGCGATTATCAACAAACATAAAAAAAATAAAAACTGATAGTACTCTTACAATTGCCGTCATCCGTTGCCCGACAAAAAGACTTAAAGAATCTCATTTGCATTTACTCCATATCCCTTCATTGCTTATAAAAGAAGACAATCACAAAATATAAACAACTACAAGGCACTCATCTCGTCAATTTCAAGAACAATTGGCATTTTAAAAAAATAAGATAAGGGCAAAATAATCAGGTGGTCAAAATAAAATTCGGAAACTACAAGAATTACAAAATTTGAAAGTATAAAAATACATCCATATGAGAAATTCTCTCACGAACAAGTACGCCACAACTGAAATATAAAGACAGCATACATTTCTCACACGGGGAATCTTTTCAAGGACTCCATACTGCAGAAGAGACAAACTCCTGTCTTCAACGACCAATAAAAATATGGAGTAACGTCACATGAGTCAAAGTCTCTACAAATGCATGGTAAAACAAAGATATGACACAACGTTTTTATAATTGTCATTATCTTAAAGTCACCATGAGGCAATCAACTATGACCTTAGTGAGCTTTAAGACGCCCCAGCAGATTCATTGCTTGATGTCAACATTGTTACTTCCATGTATCTTTTGTTTTGTTCATGGATGCGGGGTCGTCAACAAAAATAAAAATAACTTGCAAACTGTTCTTATAATCTCTAAAATCATTGTATATAAGTAAAATTGTATTTACTTGATACACTCTTATATTGAATATTATCAAACAACTATAAGCAAAATATCGTATCATAACCTGAACCTAATTTGATCTGTTGATAGGGTATAAACCCGATAGTTTGAATATTTTGTGGACTTGTAGATCAATAAAGATATGAAAATGAAATATATCAGACAGTGGGCGTTAGTCTGATGCATTCAGATTTGGAAAAAAGTAATGATGTTATTTATAGCTTGACAACGTGTCAACTTAAAAATATTTGGCCTCAGGTAACTTTATAGTATTGAAGATTAGTCAATGGTCGCATCTGCAAAAACTATTTTACCTACCACACCTTTCTTTACTATAACTTATATAAGAGTGTACAACCTGCTAGCAATACAGGATATGAATGAATATAGTGTTATCATTACCTTTCTTGAAGTAAATGAATTTGATATGAATTTACGACATACACTATCAACTTGTGTCTTGTAGTTAAAGCGAAATGGAAAGTATGAAGAACAACAATAAAAACGTTGTTCCTTTGCTCGGTTCTCTCATGTATTTTAGAGACTATGTACATTTACTCCATATCATTTCATTTTTAGTTTATGATTAAATTAACCCTAATATGAATTTACTGTATACCACATTTGAAACGAACGATTTTCAGGGGTCTGGGACGTTTTCACCCGAGCCGGGATTTATTTTGGCCAGATTGTTTTTCTCCATATACACTAAGTTAAGGTGGGAAAATTTGTTGAACAAGGTTTTTTCTTATGGACAGGTTGCGTTCCAGATTTTTTTCAACCCAGTTGGTGGTTAGAGGTTTTTTTTTTAAATTTCTGGGTTAGAAAATGTTTTAAAATGCAAGGGCTTCTGCCCTGAAAGTCAAATGGTCCCTGCCCTACATCTATGTACTGAATGAATTTAAATAAGTTATTTGTACAATTTTGTGCCTATTATGATTTGCTTCCAAGGAATGATTCATTGTCGTTTTATGTAAAATTAGCCAGCCAGATATAACTAGATCATGTTACATATGATGAGGCAACCTCCGATTATACTAACCTCGTCACCAAGAAAGGAATCGTAAACCGAGCCATTGAATTGTGATTAGTAAACAAATTCACACGAACTTGAGCATTATACGACAAATATAAATTAATGAACAAGGTGTTCTTTTGTTATGTATATATGTTAATTGATGATAGATCATTGTACTTACTTACTTACTTACTTATTCAAACAAAATTGTCATCTTCAGCTCAGTGCTTATTTTTTCGAAGACGGACATGTTACTACACTGGGTCATATTACTCTGAGGCAAATCTTGGCTTGATCGACAAAACAGCAAAATTAATTCTTTTCTTTTCATTATTGAAGCTAAAAGCAAAAATGCCAAGCCTTTCTGAAAGTTGCTGCGCAGACGCGGCTTCATATTTACCTCACTTGAGTTTTAAGATGCTGAATTTTTTTCTTCGTGCTTATTGTCAATTTTGAATGCTTATAATATTTGCTTAATGTTTACTGCCAGTACTTCAAGGATCTCACGATTAAATTTTTAATGTTGCATGTAGCACGGTAACTTTGTGTTCACATGTTGCAATTAATTTCATAATATTTTCTTCTCACTGGCTAAATATAACTTCCCTCCAAATTTTGTAAACAAATATTTCCCTCCAAAATCAGCACAGAACACTTTTCTCTTCTCCTTTTTGTGATAATTTTCCACAGATCCTCCTCCTCTTCAAAATATTCAATTAATCTATCGGTATCTTCTCTTGTCATTACCATTTCTTTTCTTTTGGAAGACATGTTTTTTTTTTGTTATTACACGTGGGAGCACGTGCTAAATTGACCTGTTAATTTTACATGTGAACTCAGGATACATCTTCTGATTGGCTATTTCTCATAAAAATCCCATGCAACACATTTTGCAATAGAACAATGTTCTATTTAGAAAAAATCTCATATGTTTTAAAATTTGTTGCATGCAACACAAATTTTCTCTGTTTACACGATAATATTTGTTGCATGCAATTAATCTCATACGATTAATCTCTTCGTGTGAACCGGCCTTAATGATATAATTTAATTTATAATCTCATATTCATATCTTTTTCGGTTGTTAACCTTTTCTTTTGGTCAATCGAGTCCACCGTTCGAGCGGTATTTAAACGCAATCAGCGGGTTTTCTCATATCGAGTCATATACACATACACACGTACAGATTAATTTTTATTTATATTTCAGTTTTTGTTATTGAGTTTTGGTGCTGCTTTCACGTATTTCAAGATGAACCTGTTGTATTACTTCTTATATATAGGCCCAAGTTATTTTTTTTGTATATGTAACATTCATGTCTATTGTAATATAATGTGAAGTTTTGATTAATAAATTGTGGCGAGTCACTCATTCTTATATCGGTCTTCTAATTGTTCTTAATAACGTATAGCAAAGAAAACATTTATTTTCGGACGAACACAGTGAAGGGAGAAAATAGAGTATCCTGATCCCCCTCAAAAGGATATGCATAAAACTACACTGTGAAACACAGATAACAACTTACCAAACATAGCAATTTTTTCTTTTACATGACCCATACGAAATGTTGATCCTCGGAAAATCATAAGAATTGATACAACTTTCTAAAAAATTTACTTAATACATTAGCGAATCAATGCGTTGGTCCTGACTATGTCAAATTTTATCTCGCAAAACATGCTAAAATGAGTGTTCTTATTAGCTCACCTGGCCTAAAAGGCCATGTGAACTTTTGCCATCACTATGCGTCCGTCGTCTGTCTGTCTATCCGTCAAAAATTCTCTCCTCTGAACCACTGGGCCAAATTCAACCAAACTTGACTGGAATCATCACCAGGGTATGGATGTTCGATAAGTCGGCTGGTCAAACAACATGGCCGCCATTGCTAAAAATAGAACATAGGGGTAAATTGCAGTTTTTGGCAAATAACTCGAAAATCGATACAGATATCAAAAATTTGACAGGAGTGAAACTGATCAACATGACGAGATCTACCCACCGTGCAGTTTTGAAGAAAATCTGAAACCCATATCAGAATTATAGCCCCTTTTCCGTAAAATTTTCAAAATTTTTGCATTTTTTATTTCAAAAAGTGTAACAGATAGAGGTCAATTGTAAATTGTAAAAATGTTCAGCATATCAAGATCTAACCACCCTAAATTTTGAAGAAAATCAATAAACCCTTGAAGGAGTTATTGCCCTTTTTTCACCGAATTTTTAAAAATTTTCTTATATTTCGACTATAGAAGATGAAGATGAAGTGTAAAATGATGAAATGTTTTCCATGCTGTGGCGACTTCAAAAACTGGTGTTGAAAAAAGTTCGTTGACCACCATTTTCAAAATGGCCGCCAAATAGGCGGGAAAATTCTACATTGTCCGATTTCAATAAAATTTGGTTACCAAATTGATATAGATGTTGCGACTTCAAAACCGGTGTTGAAAATTGTTCGTTGACTGCAATTTTTAAAATTGCCGCCAAAAAAGGCGGGAAAATTCAACTTCGTCCAATTTCAATGAAATTTGGTTTCCAAATAGGTATTGATGTCGCAACTTCAAAACTGATGTTGAAAATTGTCCGTTGACCGCCATTTACAAAATGACGTCTCAACTTCAAAACTGGTGTCGAAAGTGGTCCTTAGCAAGAACGTTTTTTGATAAAAAAAAAAGCCCTACAAAGAAATATAGTAAAACAGGGATGTAGATAACACCCTCTTAGTTCCCTGAGTAAAACATGATCAGACTTTAAATACAGTTCAAGATATTGGTGGTGTTCGAGCTACGAAAGTTTGAGAGACTGAAAATCAACTGTATAACTTACAATGTTACCTTGATTGTGGCGGCAACCGAGAGCCAGGTGAGCGATACAGGCTCCTTGGAGCCTCTGGTTTATGATAGGCATGTCTGTAATACTGTGTTAAATTTAATTGATTATGATTACGGTTATGATTACGATGCATAAAAGATCTTAAATACAAATGAACTTACTGCTCATTTAAAGTATAAGGATTGATCTATATTTGTTGTTTCCATTGCTTGGTGCTACCATGTATTTGTGGAGACTTTGTCTCATGTGCATTTATTTCATATCCTTTCATTATTTATTTTACACTTTGGATTGAAGAATCTCTACTCCCGTGCGAAAGATGTGTGCTCTGTATATATTTCAGTTATGGTTTACTTGGTCTTGAGAAAATTTCTCGTATGGATAAACCATCTACTTTGTATTTTCGGACTATTTGTTTATAGTGTCCACATCTCGCTTTTATAATATCATGACAAGTTTTCTTACAATCGGCTATATGGATGCTCTGTGTTGATCTATATGCTCTAATTGTCACTAGCTTGAATTCTAGTGCTAATATGGGGCAACGGATGACATTGATTGTGGTAACACTTTGTCAGTTTAATTCACATTTGTTGACGATCCTGTATCTATGATCAGTGAAAACATTAATGTAACTTTGTCCGACATCTTCTAATGAATTCCGTTCAAAGCGGTTGTCTTGAACTTACTACTATTAGATATGAGCAACTTTAATTGTTGAAGACCGCATCCTGACTTCAAGATGAAGAAAAACAATAAAAGCGTTTTTCTATTGTTTAGCTTTACCATATATTTGTAGAAACTTTGTCACATCATGTGCATTTACTCCATATCCTTTCGTTCTTTATTACACATGTATATATGTATTTCTTTACTGTGGTGTTAATTACGAGTTATTAAAGTAATGCATTGAATTACAATTTTGTAAGCAAGTGAATAAATGAACGTACTTTACGTACTTTAATTATCAAAAAAAAAAAAAAAAACAACAACAACAAAAAACAAAAACATATTGTCAAATGAAACATCAGAGAAGAAGAACAAGACCGAACGTTTGTTACTCATCTTATATCACGAGGTTTTTACACATGGTGGAACAATATGATATATAACATGCCTTTAATATATCTCAAAATGTCATGTAAATATCATGGTTCTGATTCAGTGTCATTACTAAAATACTGATTATGACTTATCAAATCAAATTATACAAATTATACATATATGAGGTATAATATGTAATAACTTAATTGTGCAACAAGGTTTGTAAAGGGGGTCCCAATATCCCACATGAAGTAAGACTTGGCTAAAATATCCCGTTGAAAATTGAAGATATCCCAATAATTATTGAAATATCCCATATCCTTTTGTCACCGTCAGTTTTGTCTCAAAATCACATATCCCATTGAATAATATCGTAAATTTCCCATATCCCAATATACCCCGAACAAGCCTCACAACTTGTGGTAGATATTCATCGAATATTGACTGCCCAATGGGACAAGAATTTTATGAGGAGTTAACATTGCTTATATGTAATTTCCTTTTGCTTGAAGTCTATAAAATTTGTGTTCTGAAGACGTCTGCACAATTGAGTTTTGAAACACTGTGCATGTATTGACATAAAAGTCAAATCATTTTGTTTTAAGCTCATTTAATGCTACATTTAAATTGCTAAAAGTGATGAGCAAGTTTTTTTATCTTATTTGTTTCAGTAAAAGCCAAACAGTCTTGATTTTGACACTGTTCGTTTTCCAGAAAGTCAAGTTAAATTATAAACACTCGTTGTGACCAATAGTAAGTCTTGGAAGTGTCGATAGTATTAGTAAAAATCTATATGATATCTGAGCAGGACCATCAAATATTTAGCTCTTTTTAAATTTGAAGCAATTTATGTTTAAATCGACGACAAAGGGATACTTGAATACAGATAATAAAAGGAATTGAAGCAACGAAATTTCAAATATGTATAGTTGCATTATTTATATAAGTAGATTTTATACGGCCTCTTGTGTTATTTCAGATTATATTAGATCCAAAGTCGTATAAAAAGGATGAATTATTTTGACAAGTTCTTATTTAACGACATTTTCATGACCTTTTATTGTTATTGTATTCAATGGGAGAAATGCTATTAAATTTGATGGAGATAAATAACTGAATGTTGTTTCGTCGTGGAGAAATAACAGTCAAACTTCTTATTATAAGTTCAAATTTTAAACAGGATTATAAATGTGCTGAACTACTGTTTTCAGTTGAGGAAAGAGTGCATATCAATTCAGGATTTCTGTTATCCATTTTTTTTTTGGTATTTTGAACTACCGACCTTGTCAGCGTGCCCTGTTATGACAAGTCTGGCTACGCTACACTGTATACTAGTACTTTATGTGGTAAAATGATTTTCCCTCATTACGCATGAGCATTGGCATGACACACATCAGCTGGCATCACAAAGGGGATTTAATATCTTGCGTAATATACCGATTTTTATGGAAACAAAATGGATTTCCTACTCTCTGCGTAGAGAAAAGTATTCCTAGTAATTTATTAAATAATAATGGGTACATGTTAGGATGAAGTGGTAACTACCTCCTTCCAAATCTTTGTTTATATGGTTTGCCTTTGTCATGCTGTCTCAATTTGTTATCCAATTTGTGTTGGATATGAATTGCCGGCTTTCAGGATTTTTGATTTTGGAAATCCCCTCTCCTCATCCGTTTGCTGATGTATTATAGAGATATTTTTAGTCAGAAAATATAAACATCTACCTGATGTATCTGAATCATCCTTGGTGGAAGGAATATTTCATCATTTGGCCAACAGTCATGATAAACATATGTGTTTTAGTGCAAATAACGCGTAATACACAAACCAATATCACTCAATTTACGCGTATTTTTTCTTAATTTACGCGTAAATAAACATTATTGACGCGTAAATATTAACTTTTTACGCGTGAATTTAACGAAATGACGCGTAATTTTTGTATTACGCGTAAATATATAGCGCCAATGACATGAACGGCCACTGATACATATTGTTCGAGGTACAAAACGAGTACTGGAATAATCTTTTTCATGAGATTCGGTCGCTTTTTGAATATTTTTTATGTTACATTTTCTTTTAGCTACAGAGAGAGCATGTTAGATTAAATTAACAGGCAATTTGATGGAAAGGCCTTGTGTATATCCGAAATTTTTTTTTATATACATTGTTTTCATTTAAAAGCCAAACTTTTTAAGTATTTACTTCAAGGCAGTATTGCTTTTGAAAGTGATTAAACCCATCAGCGGCCAAAACATAGAGTATTTGTTACCGGATTTTTTCACTCATTTCAAGGAAGGTGCAAAACCTAAACTTACCGAAGTCAAAATTTACACCCGATGCTTACCTGCTGTCGGAGATAAGAACACTTTGTATACAATGTGCTATAAATATTCTAAAGTAATTAGACAATAAAGACAGTATGCTTGGGTTGTAAATATGGAATATAGGAACTTTTGTTTTTGATACGGACTTTATCACGGCCAGTATCAAGTGAGCCGGCCGCTAGGGCGAGCTTGATGCGTTACACCATGAAATTACTTTGAAATCGTACGTTTTAGTCAGTATTTAATGACATCGGTAAATAATACAACTGCCAACATATTACAGATACATATTTTCACATGTCACATATTTTCACATGTCATATAGGATTGCAAAGTTGAATTTCATGCAAATAAAGTTAAAGTGTAAGGTATTCAGAAATATACAAAACTGATAAACGGTTACTACTTATACTATGAGAGTTATACTAAACATATATCTGTATTTACAAAACTACGTAATATATCAAAAGACAAAAGACCATTCATTAAAAAAATGGACAATAAGGGAATCTGCAATGGTAAGGTTTGTGTATCAATTAAAACGTTTAAGTCAGAATAGAGGTTTCCGGATAAAACCATTGGAGTTATTTAAAGATAAGTAGACACTGCCATGCATCACAATTTCTAGAATATATATATGGTTCGAAATTATACCTGGGTCAGGGATAGTTCGCTGTAGTACTATCTTTGAAAAAAGAAGAGCATTCAGACAGTTTTGATGAGAGGGTTTACACAAGGACTGTATCTGCCATAATGCAGTAAAGATGAACTCGGACAGAAAACCTGAAAATCAGCTCAACAATGTTTGATCTCCTATTTTCGTATCAGCACAGTTTTGGTAGTTCCCTCATTGTGACCTTTTTATAATTCCAAGATTTTTTATAATCGACTTGATGGGTGCCCTGTGTTTGTATATATGCTGTAATCGTCCACTAGCTTAAGACATTAGTGCTTTTGTTGTGCAACGGATGGCAGTGACTGTAAGAGCACTTTGCAATTTAATTAATATATGTTTGTTGACAATCCCACATCCATGACCAGAAAAGACATGGATCATTTGGCGTTGTTGGATATTAAGCAAAGAATTCCACTTAAACCGGTTCTATGGGCCGTCTGGAATTTACTATTAGGTATAAACAAAGCTCATGGTGACTTCAAGATGAAGAACAACAATTAAAGCGTTGTTCCTTTGCTTATTTTTTACGATGCATCTGTGGAGACTTTGACTCGTGTGCATTTACTTAATATCCTTTCATTTATCATTTACGACTGGAGTTTGTCTCTCCTGCAGTATGGGGTCCGTAAAAAGATTTCCTTGCAAGAAATGTATGCTCTCAATATATTTCAGTTATGGTGTACTTGTACGTAAGAGAATTTCTCATATGGATATACTATCATCTTTCAAATTTTGGCATTTAATTTTTTTTGTAATTACCAAATGTTATTTTGACCACCCGTTTTCAGTGCCCACATCTTCTATTTTATAATGCAAAATTTTCTTAAAATCTTGATGAGCGCCCTGTGTTCGTCCAAATTGTATGTTTCAATTAGATTAAGGTAGATAGACACTAATATTTACATTCATGAGATTTTGTTGTAAGTCGGCACAATTGAAGAATCAATCCTATTTGACCGAAATCTGTAATAACAAGTATGGGCTACCCTGCTTGCTTTTTCTAGAATTGGGATCAAAGTTTGCACACTTTTAGGCATTTTTTTTTACCTAAATTTACATAGAATGCACGGGGAAAATATGGAAAGGCAATTTTTAGCTCAATAGAAAAGGACTTTTTATTCATGAGAAATTGATGTATTTTTGTGAACAGATAGTTTATGATTTAATTTATTGGTTACAATAGAAAAATGTATATGTCACCATGCTTCTAACGGAAATATTTTACAAAGTTTCCGGATTAAACATTATTTACGGGAAACGGGAGTTAATTCGCGGCAAAGTAAGCGAAATATGACGTTTTACATCTGTCATTCAATTATGACGTCACAAAGGAAAAGCCGTCAAATTACTGCTCCGGTCCGAAAATAAAACATACCCCGTATCCGACTCTGTATTTTTCTAATGCGCGATTAAATTGCGCAGCGCAACAGTGTCTATCTACCTTAAGACACCAATACTTTCGTCTGGCAACAAATGATAATGACTATAAGAGCACTTAGCCGGTTAGTTTATGTTGTTTTTTTTTACGATCTCGCATGAATGGGCTAAAGATGACATGTATGTGACATTGATAAAAAATTAGCAACAAACTCAAATAGGTGCTAGGGACCGTCTTGAACTTTTAATAAGATATAAGCAAAGTTCATTGTTGAAGGCCTTATGGTGACTTCAAGTTGGAGATAACAATAAAAGCGCTGTTCCATCTCTTGGTTTCGCCATGTATTTGTAGAGACTTTGTCTCATGTGCATTTACTCCATATCCTTTCATTCACCATTGAAGGCCTTATGGTGACTTCAAGTTGGAGAACAACATGTTCCATTTCTTGGTTTTTGCCGTATTTATAGAGACTTTATTTGTTTAATCCATATCCTTTCATTGTTTATGTTGCTCTTTATATAATATAACAAATCTATCGTCATAAATATCAACAATAATATCATGGGTGCCGAATAGCGCAGACGTAAACTAGTTGCTGCACTTGTTAAGAACTGAATCAAATCCCGGTGCATTACGGTAGAAAACATATGTTTTCGATTCTTTTTGGATTGGTTGAATATTGGTTAACAGGGGTATATATTGCGATTTTGTTAAGTCTTTGAATTAATAATCTGAATAAACTATGTAATCAAATTAATAAATAAGAAAATACCGGAATTACTGCGAATGTAGGTTCTTCATATTGCTATTTCGACAAGTTATGTCTCCTCAGTGCAGATAAAATAAATATTTTTAATTCAGATATTGTAAGTTTCCGAAGGTAATCGGTTTTCGGGTCAGCACCAAGGTACAGACTGCTGGGTTGGTGAACACCTTCTGGGACTGATAGTCCATCACATCAGCGTTTTCGTGAATTTCTTTCTATTTGTTTTGTCTTTGCCCTGTTGTAGCAAATCGTGTTGGATATTAATTGCCGTAATTTTAAATTTTTTATTTTAGAACTTCTTCTTTGCTCTTTCTAGCTTCGGTATTCGTTTGACGATGTAAAACGTCAGAACCAGCTAGTACAAAACTTTGCATCAGGGAGATACACCTTAGTTATATCCAAAATTTTCTAATTTAGAAAGTCTTTGTTTTCCAAATGAAATCCATTTTCGAGTAAGTACCGAGGTACTTGACAACTTGGTTGATGAAATCGGACTAACAGCGACCACCAGTGATATCGCCCCAACCCTGTATATGGTAATTGATAACAAAATATCGAAGTTTCTCTAATTGTTGCTTGTGCATATGTCCATTTCGACAACTCGTGTCTTTTCAGTGCAGAAAAAAATCCAAACATCGAAATTCAGAAATCGAAAGATCTATAACAGTTGAAAGAGAACAAATTTTCAAAAGGATCTATATTGAAAGTCAAAACCAGCTAACGACAGCTTTTCATGAAGAAGAAACTCATCAGGTTTAACCAATATTTTCTAATTTAGATAGTTTTAGTTTCCAAAAGAAAATACAGTAACAAGTTTGATGAAATATCACGCATAAATTTTCCAAGTGACACAATATAATTTTATTTTGACATGAATCATGTTGCATGGCTTTATACCGATAAAAACGTCATTTAGACCTTATGATATTATCCTGTAACTGATTCAGAGGAAACCGAAAACAAGTTTACACAATGAAAGGTATTTTTATCAAATAAATAAGTGACTCTATTAAGCCATTCCAGAGAAGTGATAAGTATGGCAGTTGGTCTTTTAACATCAAAGATTCTGTGCACAATGCAAAAGAAGACTTATTTCATAATAAATACCGAAAACCGACTGTATATATATATATTGTTCACATCTCCCGATTTTGATTGCCAAGTTTTCTTACAAACAACTCGATGAGTGCCCTGTGATCGTTTATATGTTGTATTGTCTATTGCATTGGTCCCTTTGTCGGGCAATGGATGGCAGTGTTTGTAAGAGTACTTCGCCCGATATGTTATGCTTGTTGACAACCCCGCATCCATCAAAAATATTGAAATAAAGGGGATGGATGTGGCGTTGTTCGACATTCAGCAAGTGAATTCCGCTTAAACCGGTGCTAGGGGCCGTCTTGAACTTACTGTGAGGTAAGAGCGTTTGCTCTTTGTTGAAGGCCTCATATTGACTTTAAGATGAAGAAAAACAATCAAAGCGTTGTTCCATTTGCTTAATCTTACCACGTATCTATTGGGATTTTGTTCCATGTACATTTACCCCATATCCCTTTATTTGTTTGAAACTTGCAATATCTAAATTTCACAAAATTTTGTTAAAAACTAAGGAGTATCTCCCTGATGCATAGCTCTGTCCTAAGCTGAATTTTGGCTTTTCTGTTTGTTCTCTATCAGCTTTTACATGTTTTTCGGTTAACGGACTTCCAAATGTTTTGATTTTATCTGCACTGATAAGACATAAGTAAATGCGCATATACAGAAAATAAATTAACGGTAACTTCGGTATTTTGTTATTTATAAAAAATGTAAAAAGTAAAAAAAAAACTGTTTATTTTACAAAGGGAACATGACTTGCATAAAATCAACATTTTGCGATGTAATATGATTTTTGCAATAGAGTGTTAACATTGTGGTATTTTGTTTTGAAAATTGTTTTTTTTGGGGGGGGGGTACTGTGCTTGTATTGTCGTCAGGTAAAATCTTTTGTTTCAAGTTCATTTAATGCAGCATATTAATAAACTGCTCAAGTGATGGGTTTCGAAAAAAACCGTTTTTCGAAAGAAAATCAGTGTAGATTTTGACCTTTTTTTAAAGGTATAACATGCAAACAATCAGAGTTATCTTTAGTCTCGGAAGAACAGTAATTGCCGGTGGCACAGAATAAGTACGAAAAGAACACATAGCAGAATCATGTGCATTTACTCCATATCCTTTTATTGGTTATTTCACATGCAAATAGATATTTCTTTACTGTGATCTATATTGCGATTGTGATAGTCATATCAAATTATTGAAGTAATAAATTTAATTACATTTTCGTGAACAAATGAATAAAATCATACTCTTACATACATTTATTAGTTGAATGAAACATCATAGAAGATGAATAAGACTAAACGCTTGTTACTCATCCTATGTCACAAGGTTATTATACACATGGTGAACACAATTTAATTTGGACATGAAATATATAATTAAATCTGAAAATTTGTCATGGTTCTGATTCAAGGTTATTACTAGAATTACCGATTATATCTTTTTATCTCGAATTGTACATAATTAGAGGTATATTATGGAATAAATTATGGTTTTTAACAAGTCATACCAGACAAATTTTGGTAGACAGTCATCGAATTTTGGTTGCGTAGTGGGAAGGGAAGATTTAGAAAAGAAAGTTTATCCATGTTAAGGAGGGAACATTGCTTGTATGTCAATGAAATCTACAATTTGTGTTCCAAAGAAGTCTTAACGATTGGGTTTTGAAACGGGGCATTCTCTTTTTAAGTTTGTTTGGTAATTGTGCTTGTATTGACATAAAAGTCAACTTGTTCTCGTCCTGATATAGCTAAAATATTGCTCATTGGACGTTAAACTCTAACTAATCAATCAATCAATCATAAAAGTCAAGTCAATTTGCTATAAGCTATCTAATTTCGGTATTTAGTTGCTACCTGTAAATTGCCCAAAGTGATGAGCAAGTTTTTTTCACTTTTTGTATTCCAAAAGCAAACCAGTCTAGATTTTGAATATGCTGTTTTCTAGATAGTCAAGTTGAATTGTAAACACTCGGTGTTACAGATAGTGTTGGAAGCGTCGATTCGCGTTTGAATAGCATTAGTAAAAATCTATGATTTCTTAGCAGGACCTACAAATTTGAAGCTCTTTTTAGATTTAAAGCAATTTATGTTTAAATCAACGACAAAAGGATACCTGAATACAGATAATAAAAGAAATTGAAGCAACGAAATTTCAAATATGTATAGTTGCATTATATATATAAGTAGATTTTGTACGGCCTCTTTTGTTATTTCAGATTATATTAGATCAAAAGTCGTATAAAAAGGATGAATTATTTTGACAAGTTCTTTATTTAACGACATTTTCATGACCTTTTATTGTTACGATGATGGAGATAAATAAATGAATGTTGAATTACAGTCAAGCCTCTTATTGAAAGTTCAAATTTTAAACGGGATTGTACATGACTTGTGCTGAACTTCTTATTTCAGTTGAGAAAAGAGTGTATCTAATTCAGGACGGCTGTTATCCATATTTGGTATTTTAAACTACCGACCATGTCGACATGCCCTGTTCAAGACATGTCTGGCTACTGTACGCTACACTGTGTACTTAATGTGGTAAAATGATATTCCGTCATGACGCATGAATATTGCCATGACACACATCAGCTGGCATCACAAAGGGAATGTAATATCTTACGTAATATACAGATTTTCATAAATCCTACTCCCTGTATGGAGAATAGTAATCCTAATTATTCACTCAATAATAATGCGCACATGCAATTAATAGAGAAGTGTTAGAAGCACTTATATCTGTCCTCTTTTAACTCATGCTGTCTCAATTCGTAATTAAATTCAATTTTCATATGAATTGCCGGGTTTTTGTATTTTTGATTTTGTAAATTCCTCTTTCTCATTTTGCTTCCGTATTCGTTTGCTATTGCTCGAGGTACGAGACGGATAATGAAAACATCTTTTTCACGAGATTCAGTCGCTTTTTGAATATTTTTACATTACATTTTCTTTTTACCTACAGGAAATAGCATTTTAGATTAAATTTGTTTCAATAATCTAATAAAGTTTGTTGTAACAGCCATTTTGATGGAATTTTGCATTAGAAAGCGATAAAACCTATCAGCGACCAAGACAGAGTATTTGTTACCAGATTTTTGACACTTATCGCTAAGGGAACAACCATTTGATTTCTATGGGGGTGGGGCTATGGTCAAATTTATCACCCTAGATTTTTTTTTGTTTGTAACTTCTATCCTGGCTTTTTATTTTAATTCCAAGCCTGTCCTGGATCAACCCGCATAGTCATCCTGGATTTTTTTTTGCTATAGGTAACCGTCCTGCCTTTTTTTTTAAATTTGACCATAGCCCCCCATCCCCCCCATACAAATCAAATGGTTGCTCCCTAATATCAAGCAAGTTGCAAAACTTGAACTGAGCCCAGGTTAAAATTTACACCGATGCTTACATTCTACAGCTGATCTGCTGTCGTGGTTAAGAATAATTCGTATTTTCGTTCTGTTAAGAACAGGACTACATTAAAAACGACAAAATGGAACTGTACCAAACATTGAGAAACTTATTTCTATTTCAATGATAATAGCAGGTACATTGACGATATCCTTACTATTGACAATCCTCAGTTAAGATTATGTCGACATCATTTACCCACAACAACTGAAACTTAATAATGCAAACAATGATTCTGAATACTGCTCTTTTCTAGTTCTAAGTATCATTATTAATTCTGGTAAAATATAAACTAAAATTCATGATAAAAGGGTTGATTTTGATTTCACTATTACAATGTCCCCTTTCTTGACGGCGAGGTACCCGTGGCTCCAACCTACGGGGTGTATATATGTCAACTGGTACGATTCGCTCGCGTTTGTTCTACCCTTACGATTTTAATGAGAGTCACCTTACTCTCTCATCCAAACTGTTAAAATAAGGTTACAGATCTCATTAGGGACCGACCATTTAATCTGAAGGGGGGGGGGGGGTTATGTTTTTTTTTCTGGATAGAAAAGTTTTTTCGCGCTTCGCGCGAAACAAATTATTTATTTTTTGCACGCGTATCAACAAAATATTTTTTTTCAAAATTAACATTATTTTTTTGGGCAGAAAGCCTCATTCAGAAATTTTTTTTCATCAGTTTGGCAGCCAAAATATTTTTTTCACATAAAATCAGATCCAAAATATTTTTTTAGAAAAAAACCATAGCCCCCCTTCAAGTTAAATGGTCGGTCCCTTAATTATTTTTTATGAACATTTGATATCTATGTATGACGTGACTCGCAAACACCTAATTACAAAGGGCATTTCTCATCCTCGATTTTATGGAAATGTTAAAATGTCAGAAACTGATAAAAATCCAGAAAAACTGGAACGTAACCTACATTCTCTACGTAATAGTGGATATCAACGGGATATTCTAAACAAATCCGCTAAATTGGCTTTGGATTCTAGTGACCTGAAGACTTTACACATATGTTTGCATCTCACTGATAATGCCGATGTCTTCTGAAATACATGACGACTCTTTACCAAACCCTTTTGACAGTTTTGAGTTTGATTTTTCTTCCGTAGTGCGACAGTGTTTTACCAGCAGACTACGTTCCTTAAGCTAGCCAGCAGTTCAGCGACGAGCACCTTTTGACCCATCTTTCTAATAAAGTTTTGTTATATGCTTTTCTTTTCCAAGATAGTGGTCAAAGAGTTAGTAGTCTACCTGTATTATGTTTTATTCATATGTTTATGATACTATAGGGAAACGTGATAGAGAAAGGGGAGGTTTGGGTACCCATAAACCGATTTATCCCTACCACTGGTTTTGCTAGTCCGGCTATCCTGAGTTCCTATCGTTGTTTTTGTTTTTCTCTTGTCTTCATTATTGTTTTTCTGGTAAAGTTCGCTTGTGAATTGTGGCATGCGATTGTAGTTTTCTGCCATTGTAGATGTTTACTGTTATCCTGTTTTTGTAATTCACAAAATAGACAGTATGCTTGGGTTGTAAATTGATTTCTGTTCGGGAATAATTGGCCACTTCCTTGAACATATTACAGATGCATTTTCACATTTCATGTCGAATTGTCAAGTTGTGTTTCATGCAAATTCAGTAAAATGCAAGGTATTATATGTTATTCAGGAATCTTCACAGGGGATACGGGTTCATATTCCCTGTCTGTGTTTTATATCCCATGAGCCGTCAGGCGAAGGGGATATAGGTCACAGACAGGGAATATGAACCCGTATCCCCTGTGAAGCCTGAATAACTTTTATATTCTGCTAGAAGTGCTATAATTTTTCTATCAAAAGCGTTTAAAAATTGTGATTTGGCTACCAAGGGGATACGGTCTCATATCCCCTGTCAAGGTAACCAATCAAATTACAGGATTTACCTGGATATTTCACTTCAGCAGAATATTCTTTAATATACAAACTTAATAAACGGTTACCACTGATACTATGAGAGTTATAGTAAACATTTACCGTTACAATTTACTATGAGAGTGATACTAAACATTTACAGTAAGTCCTGCATTGAATCTACAAAATAGCACCCTTCATAAATACAATAAGCAATGAATGATTATGGAGTAAATGTACATATGACAAAATCTCTACAAATACATGGTAAACCATGGAATGGAACAACGCTTTTATTGTTGTATATGTAAGATTATGTGATCTGCAAAAGCTGGGTTTAATATTTTTGATGTATCGATTAAACTTTCAAGTTAGTATAAGAAAAGGATTGTTCGATTGTTTAGCTTTACCATATATTTGTGGAGATTTTTTATCGTATACATATACTCCATATTCTTTCAATGTTTATTACACATTCAAATATGTGTTTCTTAACTGAGATGTATATTACCATTTTGATAGTCATATGAAGTTATTGAAGTAATAAATTGAATTACAGTTCCGTGAACAAATATCAAAAACATACTATAACATGCATAGATAAATAGAATGTAACATCAGAGAAGATGAATAAGACTGAATTTATGTTACTCATCAGATATCACGAGGTTTTACACTTGGTGTTACAATATTTAATTTGGACATAAATTATATAACATGTCTTTATTAAATGTAAATTACTTAATGAAATTAAATTGTCATGGTTCTGATTCAAGGTTATTACTAGAATTTCCAATTACGACTTTTTATCTCGAATTGTACATAATTAGAGGTATATTATGGAATAGCTTTATGGTTTTTAAACCCCGCCACACGAAGTGGCGTGGTATTATGAGTTACCCTCAGTCGTGTGTTCGTCCGTCCGCCCCCGAAGGTTTGCGACTGATAACTTGTGAACGAAATAACTCAAGGTCTTCAAACTTGGTATGCAAGTTGTTTACTACAAAATTCAGGTCAAGTTCGATTTTGGGTTCAGAGGTCCAAGGGTTATGGAGTTATGCCCCTTGAAACTTTGAAATTTTGCGAATTTTAGGGTTTCCGACTGATAACTTGTGAAAGAAATAACATAAGGTCTTCAAACTTTGTATGTAAGTTGTTTACTACAACACTCAAGTCAAGTTCGATTTTGGGTTAGAGGTCTAAGGGGTTCTGGAGTTATGCCCCTTGAAACTTTTGAAATTTTGCGAATTTTAGGGTTTCCGACTGATAACTTGTGAACGAAATAATATATTGTCTTCAAACTTGGTATGTAAGTTGTTTACCACAAAGCTTAGGTCAAGTTCGATTTTTGGTTCAGAGGTCCAAGGGGTTCTGGAGTTATGCCCCTTGAAACTTTGAAATATTGCAAATTTTAGGGTCTCGTACTCACAAATTGTGAATGAAATAACATAGTCTTCAAACTTGGTATGTAAATTGTTTACCACAAAACACAGGCCAAGTATAATTTTTGGTTCATTGGTACACATAGTTCTGGAGTTATGCCCCTTTTTACTTGGAAATTTTGTGAAACGTGGCGGGGTATCATGTAATGCACCATTGCTATTTTTAACACGTCATACCAGACCAATTTTGGTAGACAGTCATCGAATATTTGTTGCCAAGTGGGAAAGGAAGATTTAGAAAAAAAAGTGTATCTATTTTAAGGAGGGAACATTGCTTGTATGTAAAAAAAATATACAATTTGTATTCCAAAGAAGTCTAAGTCATGTATGCAATCTACAAAACTACGTGATATATATATATTAAAACACCCTTCATAAATATAATAAGCAATAAAGGGATATGGAGTAAATGTACATAATAGATACTATCTTTAATGATACATCATTTAGACACATTTGATGAGAAGGGTCACACAAGGACTGTATTCCCCATGTTTAATTCCATCATACAAAGAAGACGACCGCAGACAGAAAATCTGAAAATCAGACAAATAATGTTTGATCTGCTGTTTTTGTATCAGCACAATTTTGTTAGTTCCAACAGTGAGACCCGAACCTTTCTTATTGTGACATCTATGGCAACATCGCCTGAACTTCGACCAGCGTGCCTTTGCTTGGCTTTGCCATGTATTTGCAGAGACATTGTCTGATGTGTATTTACTCCAAATCTTTTTATTGTCAATATAACCCTGGAGTTTGTCTCTGCTGCAGTGTTGAGTCCGTAAAAAGATTCCCCTATATATGTTTCAATTATGGTGAACTTGTTCTTGAGACAATATCTCGTATAGATAAACTGTTATACTTTCAAATTTTGGCATTTATCTTTTTTGTAACTTCCAAACGTTATTCGGACCATCTATTTAAAGTGCCCATATCTCTCAATTTTATAATGTCAAGATCACTTACAATCGACTCGATAAGTGCCCTGTGTTTGTCTATATGTTGTATCTGTTCACTAGCTTAGGACATTGGTGCTTTTGCCGGGCAACGGATGATGGTGATTGTAAGAGCGCTTTGCCAGTTAATTTCATATTTGGTGACGATCTCTCATCCATCCATAAAAAAGACATGAATGTGACATTGTTCGATAAACAGCAATTAATTCCGCTGAACCGGTGCTAGGGGCCGTTAGCGAGTGATTAAAGTTACAAATATAAAGGCCAAGCCAATGGTTAAATGACAATAGCCTATGGTCCGTGTTGTTTATCTTTGTGTGTGTGTATCTTCATTTTTCTTTTCTGTGCCATACTCATGGTGTGTCTCTGTTTCTTTTTTTTTTGTTTCCGGGGTTGCCATTGTCCTTGGATTATTCGTTTTGGATTGACGGTTCGGTTCTCACTTGCTATACCTTCCATGATTTATTTCGATGACAGAAAATTTTCCATTCTGATTGCTGTCTGTGTCTATGACGTCACAATACACAATCTATTGCGATCTGTGTCTATGACGTCACAATCAGATGCAAGTTCAAAATCCAAATCATAAACAATACAATACACATTCACTCATATGTCCTTTGTCAGTAGCGTGCGGTAAGGACATATATGTCCTTTTAATCGGCAACAGATATGAATACCAAATATTGGTTCTATTTGGCCATAATGGGATTTTGCATGAACATGTAAGGTAAGGATTGATTGACGACAGTCCTTGCTGACGTCTTCAGCTAATGACGTCATGTTCATGACGTCATAATGCATCATGTACCAATTAATTTCCCGATAATTGAATTCATCTTTCTTGAATCCTTCATGACAAAGTTTTTTTGCGCTGCACTGGGAAATAAATTGCATTCATTATCATTTAACAGATTAAATTTTCGTTCAACATTTGACTTTAACACATTACTACCCATCAGAAATGAATCATTTGTTTGCTAAAGTCTCCTATCAAATTGACTTGATGTCGCTATTCGTTCTTTTTTTTCTGAACAAGAAAATTACTATGTGTATCTTGTCTAAAGGCTCAAATATTACTTATAAAATTTTTACTGTCCAAATGGTATTATTTTTACACCTACTGGAAAAAATAAGTTGTCGAAATCGCCATCTTCATAACCAAATTTTGCGGCAGTTTCTCTCCTTTGTTGTGGTGTACTTCAAAACATTCCACATTCCATTAATTTACAAATTGATATTTGTAAGAAGTATAGCGATCGACGATTCTTCAATCTCGGTAGTCATAAATACTTCATTCGAACCAAATTGACTTTATTTGAACCAAGATACGCACCTTTTCATTATTTTAATGAAAAAAAGTGAGCTGCAATCAGTATTTATCTATCATCAGTTGTTTCTATTATAAGTCTTTAGCAGATTTTGATGGCTGAAGAATAACATTTCGGGAGAAAAGGTTTCAAATGCATGGCAAAGCGGTAGATGTAATGAGTGGGTAAAATTTAGAAATAACTAAAGACCGAAGTTACTATAATCTATAAAATCAAACCTCATTCATTCTTGACCATTTTTAATTGCTGAAATTATAAATAAATAACATGCACAACAGAATCAAATCTTCTCTTTGTATGTTACACGCGGTTTATGAAATACGCACTATCTTTAGAGATGGTGTTCCCATTTGCTTTATTTTGTTTAATAGACTATGATTTGGAAATATTCAAAACATCAATTTATAACCGTTAGTATTTGCTTAATACCACAAAGTTTAGCAAATAATATATGTTAAACACGTCAGTTAAAGAATAAATTCTCCACACTAGTTGTGTGGACCTGTAGTCACTGAAGGGTTTAATTTGGGATAAAATACGATTGGTCACATGTCTTTTGTATGCTTTAATGCGAAGCATTTTTCAGAAAAACAGCACCATGTATTCAAGTTACAATGAAATTAAATGCACATGAGACAAGTCTCTACAAATACAAACTCTGCATTTATAGAATACAGTGAAAGAGCCGAAAAATACAAGTATGTGAAACGTACTATGCGATAGGAGTGTGCTCTTCGTTACTTCGAGATGAAGAACAACAATGGAAGCCTTGTTCCATTAGCTTAATCTTACCAGGTTTTTATAAAGGGATTTTGTTCCATCTAAATTTACTCCATATTCCTTTAATTGTTTTCATTGATGTAAGGGTATGCTTCCTGTCTAAATAAAGTGAGCATTTCAGTTTTTCGTCTTAAGGTTAAGTGGTTCCGCTGTAGTTTTCATATAAAGTAGGCATTAAAAAATCAACGGGTTTGCTACCTGTTCATCTCAATGGGTTTTATCAGTTTAACAAAACATTTCACAAATTCAACAATACTAGTACTTAATATCTCAACATTTAGAAAACTCGATGTGTTTTGCTTTTTTTGCTACGTTTTATATTGTTGTGTGGTAGTTGCCATCTTATCAGAAATAACTACATAATTGTAGACTCGTATATTTCCTTTCTTTTCATTTGCTAATTCACGAACTATTATTCATTTTTTGCAATTAAGATCTCTGACTATCCTTTTCCTCGGTATTTCACTTTTGCTCTCCAGACATTTTTTTTCAAAATGCAAGTACCGATTCCTTACGAGTACACAGTATGGCCGTGTGATGTCCACGGGAATCAAATGTGTAAACAATCTAGAAGTGCGGAAGCTTGTAATTGTGATTTGAATTAAATTTTCGACATGTTCAATATAATCAAACATTTTGACCTTTTGATATATTCCAGTACATAAAACAAACTTCATTATTTCCACAGTTGATGGTTTAGATCTACAATACAAATGCCTGGTTATAACAGCAAAGATTTTGCAATTTTATAGTAAATGCTCTCGACAATGTGCAAAATACATTTCGAGTTACTGATGTCCTCTATGTCGTTTCAACAAGGACACGAATTAACAGAAATAATGTTTATCGTGTGGAAATTTTGAAACGATACACCACATCTAATTTTGTTATTAATTCATTTTTAATTAGTTTTATTTTCTAAACCCATAATGATGTTCAGTCTCATCTTTTTAATTCACCTTTTAAAACTGACAAAGAAGAAGCTGTATTCAAATTGCTACAACTAGAGGCCCAGAGAGTGAGCCTGTATCGCTCATCTGATGATGTTTATCCGAAAGAGTCTAATGTTAAACTTGATGAACCGTGCTAGCGGCCACGTTTTTGTCAAATTAAAAAATGTGCAATCTTTGTGTGATCCTTCTCTACATCACTAAAGGCAGATGATGAAAATAATGTTCCACACCAGCCTCCATGTGTTGGTCGCATTGAACAATCTTTGTAAAGTACCTCCCATGCATTATCCCTGTAGAGTTTGGTTGAATTTTCTTCAGTGGTTTCAAAGGAGAAGAGATAAAAATGTGAAAAGCTAACGACGACCTTCGGCCGACGGACGACAGACACCAAGTGATGGCAATATCTCACACTGACACTCAGAGTCAGGTGAGCTGAAAATGCAAAAGATATTATTTCCATTCTGTAGTGGATATACACTGCTGTTTTTAATTGCTTATGGATACAAAAACATATTTAGGAGCGTCAACTTGTTATTTGTTTAAAAAAAAATGTAGTTTTCTGTGCTTTTAGCTAATGGTTCCCTTTACCCGTTTCTTAACAAATAATTCAAGATTTGGACAGGGAAACCATTAACAATGATGTAACTGTTCCAAAAATGGAGTGCGGAAATCAAAATTTCACCTAGAATAGTTGTATGCTTACCGCAAAATCTTAATTAAAAAATCGTAAAATGGAGTGTGGCATGCTCCACATATAAAGCTTGAATCGTCTAAAAGGTTTCCTTAAACAATGAAAAACGGATGGACCTATGGGAATAAAAAGTTCAGGCATTATTTTTCGTCACAGGCGCATAAGGTAAAAAATTATAAATAAATCAGTCAAATTTGAATGGTTGTTTCATGAAATGTTTGGACTGGTGCAGTTGTATTGACATTGAGAAAATGCATTCGATACTAAAGCAGCACGCGGTAAAACAAAACAAACAAGCTGCCTTCTAATTTTTGTGCAGTCACCATAAAAGTTGCAATACGAATACAAGTAAGTTCAAAAAGGCCCCTAGCTTCAATTAACAACAGAATGTAGAGCATCAAGAACTTCTGAATCAGTTTATTTTACAGATACTTACAGACATTGAAATATTGCTAGCATGGTCTTCTTGCAAGCACTTTCATTCATTAATCGACAAGTTGCTTGTATCTTTCTTAATTTTTTTTGGAACATAAATTTCAATAAATAAATACGACAACTTAACCGCGTTAAACCAAGATATTTGCGAACGTTGTTGGAAACAAACAGAATACAAGAAAGATGTTCAGCAAAGAATCTGAATTTTATTTCACGTCTATAAACTATATTTTTTAAATGGAAACATACAATATAGAAAAAATATAAAAAATAATACATATATTACGCAAATATTTATCAATTGTTTACATTTTTTGTTATCTATTTTATCTATTTTCTTCTTCCAACAATTGACCTCCGTTCGTTTCGAACTAATAAACGATGCACTTTCAATCCTCTTGATCGGCACGGAATTTTTTTTTAAATTTTTTTTCTAATTTTAATCTTATTTTTTGTTGTTGTTATTTAGTCACTTTGAAGAAATCTATAAATTATCAGGTACAGGTGTCTATTTTTCACGCGCAAAGGCATAGCATTTCCGTAGAACAGGAAAAAAGAAAATAAATGAATTCAGAAATAATTAGAAATATAAATAAATAAAACAAAAAAACAAAAAAACATTCGATTACATACAGGTAATAAAATCTACCATTTTCAACGGTATGTGTTCTTAATTTTCCTTGCAACGATATATTCATTGCGCTTATTTTCTATAAATTTGTTTCAACATATAGATTGCAAACGCGTCTTCTTTGTACTGTGTTTTTACAGTCTTTCCGTACAAAACAATGAATTATAACAATTTGTCAACGTTAACGTAGCCACATAAAAACGCGGGCACTTCGCAACGTTTCAATTAACTTTTTATCCCTAATTATGACGTTTACGGAAAAAACATCGCATGTGACGTGCAAAGAATTTGAAAACATCGCATCTAAAGGGTTAAGTTAAAAATGTTCTTAACATTTTTTTCGTTCACAAACTAAGACAAACAAAATTAAAAAGATGGTTGTTTCGCATCCCTTTTACTCTTATGGCCATTTCGTCAACTCATGTCTCTTCACTGAAAAAAAATCGGAAAATCAAGAAACCGAAAAATTTATAACAGCTGATAGGGGTCTCAGTGGGGGTCCCTTTCCCGAAATATTTTTTCAACTTTTTCGTTTCACGGGCGGGAAAATATTTTACATAGACACTTAAACAATCTCCATTTCCCCGTTTCACGGGGATTTTTTTTCAGCCTTTCCCGCTTCACGCCCAACAGCCTTTCCCGTTTTCACGGACACGATCCCGTTTCCCGTTCGCTTCAAAAGGCCAATCCCGCTTCCCGCTTAAACCCCATCGAGACCCACCTGATAGAGAACATATATTTAAAGGGACCGACATTTGCACGAGGGAGAAGTATTTTCTGATTTAGATATTGTTAGTATAAAAAAAACATACAATAACAAGTCTGAAGAAACATCAGAGATTCGTTGTTCGTTACTCATTCTTATCATGAGGTTATTCCACGTGATACAATATTATTTTATTTTGACATGAAATATGTTGAACGGCTTTATTCGGTCTGAAAATGTCATTTAGACATTATGAAAGGTTAAGAGGAAACTGCGAAAACAAGTTTACCCAATGAAAGGTATTTTTATCAAATGATTAGCAGTTCCTGAGAAGTGATATTAATTAAATACCCACAAAAATTCGTTGCACAATGCAAAAGAAGATTTATTTCATAAAAAAGTTAAAAAGTAAAATAACTGTCAATCTGACGAAGGAGTTGATTTGTTGGGTTACTGTGCTTGTTTTGCCATAAAGTAATTTTTTTGTTTCAAATTCATTTAATGCAACATGTTTTTACTGCTCAAGTGATGGGCCAGGTATTTACTGTTTTTCGAGAGAAAACCAGTCTAGATTACCTTATGTTAGAAATATATAAAATAGAATAAAACGGAGTTATCTTTAATCGTAGAAGAAAGGTAAGTACCGGTTGCATAAAATAAGTACAGATTAAAGCAGGATCATCCAGTTATGTCTTTTCAAATTTAAAATATCAACCGAGAGAAGAAAACAGTAGTCGTTTGCTTGAATACAGATAATTTAAAGGATGATATAACTATATTTATAGTTCTATAATAAATTTTTGGCACGAATTTTAAGTAGATTTTGTACGATCTTTTGTGTTTATTTCAGATGATTTTATATTCGATCCAAATTCTTTAAACAGGATGAATTATTTGGACAAATTCCTCAATTGACGACATTTTGATGACCTTTTATTGTTCCTCTATCCACTTAGAGAACGGCCATAAAATTTGATGGAGATAAATAACTGATTTTTGTCTAGTTTTTAAAAAATAACACTCAATTACTTACTATAATTTCAATTTCCTAACAGGACTCTACATGTGTTGATTTCAGTTGTGAAAAAGTGCATCTAAATTCTGGACTCCTATTTTATATTTGTGGTGCTTATTTTAAACTAGAAGTCGAAATTCCCCTTTCCTGAGCTACACTGCATACTTAAAGTGGAAAAATAAAACTTTCTTATAGTACAAAATAATTCTATATTACCCAATTGTGTGTAAAATTGAACATCACGAAGGTTATATATCATCGTACGTAATCTACCCGAATGTCTTGAATGTTCATTTTGACATGTATCATAACGATTTTCTTGTTTCCCAAATTTTATGTGAATGTTACTTCAATCACCAACAAATAATCAAAGCTGGGACAAAAATGCCAAAACTCTCTTGTACAAGAAAACAACACTTAAAGCCCTTTAGAAGCGTACCCTATAAAATAAGTTCAAGGCTGCCCCTAGCACTGGTTTCAGCAGAAATCACTGCTAAATGACGAATTTATAGGTAATTGAATATGAACGGTATAATTTCACATAAACTTTTCAAACCTTACACCCCTCCACAATAGGTAACAATGTCTTAAACCCATAAAGGTATATTCATAGAAAATCTTTTTTCTTACAGTTTCCGATCAGTAAAGGTCCTGAATTTATAACATACAGGTCTATTTCATCGAAAATGTGTTCAAGGAAGGCAGTAGTTTACGAGCAATGTATGTTGATTTTTACTGAAACAATATGTTCTGTAACCAACCATGGCTATTAGGACACAAAAGAAAATGCAGAGGGTTATAAGAAACCTACAGAGTAAAAACTTTGTCATCCAAAGAACATGTAAGTGGAGAATTCATTGTAACAACACTACAGAAAAAGGATTCTTTCTTCAGTATGCCCAAAATTCAATAAAAGAAAATGAATCACATCAAAATAATGGAAACGAAGAAAGCTCATCTTGAAAATAGAAAATATTTTGATTCATGATCAGTTGTTTCGGATCCAGACTCTTTCGGACATAGCAAAGGTGTACAAAGTGGAAATTGTCATTTGCGTGACAACATGGTCGATGGCAAAAACTGAAACACGGTGTACAATTCCTTCTTGCACAGACTAGAAGGACTGTGGGCAGAAAGATCGCCATCCAGAATACAACAGGACTTTAAAGCAATTAGAAAGGGAACTGAAATAAGTAGATAAAGAAATAGAAGAACCAAAAGGTGAAAAAGAAATTCAGATTATATAGAAAAGAATGACAACCAGTTTATTCGCTCTTCGTCTTTGCTCCACACGTGAGGTCGTCATTCCACTGAGAGACATGATTATCTTTAAGGACTTCTACAAAAACGAGCTGGCATGCACTCCACACTCCTCTATGTTAGAAAGCTGTATACAAAAACGAGCTGGCATCCACTCCACACTCCTCTATATTAGAAAGCTATTAGAAAAGGTCACCCTAGTAACAATTCTCCGATCAAATCCAAACCGAGCAAAAGACAAAACCATCACAAACTGTAACTTCTATCAAAATGCCACAAGCACCAGGACTATGCACATTGCATATCAACCTTTCCTACAAACCCACCACTTCTAGACTCTAATTAGATATCTTCTCATATTCATTATATAAATATTCTTTGGGATTTATAGTGTTTTACGGAACAAGAGCAACATTTTATGACGGTTCATTTTATTTTGAATTTTTGCATACTTTGGGTCATTTCTTAAAACAATGTCACCTACAAACTTATTTTTTTTTAAATTGTTTTAGAATGTACGAAATTTCGTTATGATAGCCTTATATCTAGCAATGGTCTTGGCATATATCTTGTAATGTTGGTAAATCTTTAACTTCCTTATTAAGAAATTCATATTACACAACAGTATAAAGTGACAGTACATACAAAATTGTTGTAAATACAAGGAAATGCAAAAGAATGGAAAATATCGATAACACACCATATGAAATATAGGGAGTACATGTACATGAAACGGCGAGATATGAGAAGAGTATGAAAATCATCAGGAATGAGTCGTCAGATACCAACATCCAGAAATCATTATTTCTCTTTTCTTGCCACTTCATCAATAAAACCAGATTTTTAAGGTAGACAGATAGTAATATTTACATCCATGAGATTTTGTTGTAAGTCGGCACAATTGAATAACCAATCCTACTTACCCGAAATCTGTAATAAAAAGTGTGGGTCACCATGCTTGCTTTTTTCTAGAATTCAGATCAAAATTTGCTCATCTTTAGACATTTTTTCGCCTAACTTACAAAGAATGCACGGGGAAAATGTGGAAAGGCAATTTTAAGCTTAATAGAAATGAACTTTTTTTCCATGAGAATTTGATGTACTTTTGTGAACAGATAGTTCATGATGTAATTTTTTGGTAACAATGAAAAAAATGTATATGTCACCATGCATTTAACGGAGATATTTTATAAAGTTTACGGATTAAACATTATTTACGGGAAAAGGGAGTTAATTCGCGGCAAACAAAACGAAATATGACGTTTCACATCTGTCATTCAATTATTACGTCAAAAAGGAAAAGCCGAGTTACGTCCCGAAAATCAAACCTACCCGTATCCGACTCTTTATTTTTCTAATGCGTGATTGAACTGCGCAGTGCAACAGTGTCTATCTACCTTAAAAATACAAAAAATTAAGTGACTAACATACAGGGAAGAACCTTGGTGGGATCGTTGTACCACCAAGGGGATTTGTTAACAACATGTTGTTTATTAAAATGTTTTAAAATTGAAAAAAAAAAAAAAAAAAAAAAAATACAAATTTGAATTAAATTCTTGAATAAATTGATATGATTTGTAGTATAAAAATGTTTTCAGATACATCTAGGCTAATCACGTGCTTTGTTACTAATGGCCTATACAAGGTGCATCAAAAGGCGAATGACGAAGAAAATAAATAATTGTAAGCAAATCAACATGCACAAAATATATAATTGAGGCTACAGAAGGGTCCTATCTGGCCTGTATCATTGAGCCTTTTGAAGGATCATGGCTTGTTGATCCATGATTATTACAGCTGTCATTTTACTCTGAACTATATGTACATATGGAATATTTGCTACACTCTATGAAATAAAAGGTGTTCCGTAGATCAAACCAGTTTCATTGTGCTAAATGCGATTGAAGTCATAGCAAGCGAGACATATTCAAATACAGTATGTCAGCAATGCCCGAAACGTTTTTTGTCAATCCATTTTCTCAGAAAGTACTAGTAAATAGTTAATAACATTCGGTAGATATATTGGACTTAATACGTTTGTGGCAGTATCCATAATGCTTTTGTCCTTATGTAAAAAAAGATTTTCTGATAAGGTCAATTTCCCAGCAACTATGACATTTAAATGATATTTTGTGTGTAGGCTTGGACCTAGACCTCATTTATTTCGCCTTGTGAGCATGTAAGTGTCTTTGACCTTACCGGTCCACCTTCCTACTGTATAACAAATTTAGCACTTTAAGATTTAAATGAGCTTCACCTATAGGTTCAAAGCAACATTTTGGAGACTTGCTGTTGTCAATTAATATAACCAATAATGGTCATTTTTTGAATCGTGCAAAAATACTTCTGTCTATCAATCTGTCATGGCCTGGGGTGTTTCTCGGATTCTGAAGATGTAATTGATTGGCTGTTAGTAGAAAAAATGAATTTCTTATTTTTGTTGATTTGTGTGTCTGGTATATTTGTTACAGTTAAGACTTAACTATAGATAAAAGAAGGGAAACGGGGAATGTGTCAAAGAGACAACGACCCAAGGGAGTAATAACAACTCAAAGCCACCATAAGATCTTTAATGAACGGCGAGGAAACCCATTTAATTGCTATAGTTACTTTATTTGTTTTTGTTTGTATACAAAAAATATATTGTCATGTACTAAACAAAGTGTTAAGGTCAAGTCTTCCCTGTAGTCATGGTTAATAGTCTATAATACCTCTTATCAAGTCTGACTCATTCTTGTACCATCAAATATAGTTACTATCCCTAGACATAGTTCAGTCTTATACCCTGTATAGAATACCGTACAGTTTCTAATTATGCATGAAATAAAACTTCACAATGGTAAATAAAGTATTGATGAAATGTTAACAGTTTTAAAGCATGGAATTTATATTGCAAGCGTCAAAGACGAGGCGACATTTTTAACCGAATCAAAATTAAAATTTACAACCAAAGCTAACTTCTGTTTAGAATACCTAAGAACGCAAAAAATGAAAACTTTGCACAGTTTATTCTTTTCCACGTCAGCTGGCCTACAAACACAAAGATGAACAATAACAAGACTAGAAATATCCATGCACATATTCTGTGAAGTTATCTTTTTTTCCTATAACCTTTTGGTAAAATATAACCTATTCCTGACTTCATCATATGGAGTTTACATCTCCAAACTCATTCGCTACTCAAGGGTCTGTGGTCGATACAGTGACTACCTTGATAGGAGCTTGGTTGCTTACAAATAGGCTACTTTAGGGACCGGTCAAAATTTATCGAAGCATGGGACCAGTACAGGAGGTAGTGGGACAGATACTTTTTTCAAAGTTTCAAGTAATGGGACGCTGACTTTTTTAATTATTGGCAAGCATGGGACATCAACTTTTTTTTAAAAAACAAAGTCAGTATAAAAAACAAATTTATTTGATGATATTCAAATTAACAAGCTTAACAAACAAGAAATTAACATCAATAGTAGCAATAAAATGCAATGTACAATGTACATGTGTATATATAAAACAACAGTTCTTGGGTTACAAATTGATGGTACAGTTTTTTTTATACCCTTATGTTCTATTTATAGTAAAAGCAGCAATTTTTTTTTGGTTAGTAGACATATCAGACACAATTTATAATTAAGATACCCTAAATATGATTGTGGCTAAGTTTGGTTTAGATTGGCCCGGCAGTTTCAGGGCAAGAATATTTTTGAAAAAGTTCACCAAAGGACATCAAGTGATGGCAAAAGCTCACCTTGCCTAAGGCCTAGTGAGCTAAAAATGACTAGATGTACACCGTATATAGCATAAAAACTAAAAATAATTTACACGAACAAAGTAAAATAAAAAAAACATGCTTTGGCTTATTTTCAACAACTAATGGAAAACAAATACAGAAACAAATTGCATAAAAAACTTAACATCTGAACAAATATAATGAGTATAAAATATAAAACTGACTAGCTACAGTATAGGTAAAAAATGAACATATGCTTTGGTTTATTTTGAAAAACTAATGGAAAACAAATATACAGAAAC
>MJUU01022482.1:198294-225971 GCA_002080025.1 Modiolus philippinarum | reverse complement strand
TTTATTTGTGGCCAGTCTGATGACATGAAAATTGTATACTGGGAAATATCATTTCCATGAAATTTTGTACAGTAAATGATAGATAATCGCAAAAAATTCAGTCCCTGAAAATAATATTGCAATATTTTAAAATAAACGGTAAAATTTGCCACTTGCAAAATCTTGTACAGAATATGTATAAAATTCATATCAGTTAAAACTAAAAGTAATGTATACTTATAATCACCTTCTACAAGAAGTTTGGCAATAGTAACAGCTTCTCCTGCCTTATTTTTTGCAATGGCTTTCACTTCGCCAGCATCTTCAACTTCTGTTTTGTCTATGCTGAGACTGTGGATGATGTCGGAGAAGCTCTTACGGACATCGGTATGGAAGCGTACTCCTTCAACTGGTTTATCATTCAGGAACCAGGAGATTTCAGGAACTGGTATGCCTTTAGCAGAACATTCGAATTTGACTGGTCTGCCTTCTTTGACGTCACGGTTATTCAGTTTACGGGTAAATTCTGGTTTCT
This sequence comes from Modiolus philippinarum, assembly GCA_002080025.1. NCBI lineage: Eukaryota > Metazoa > Mollusca > Bivalvia > Mytilida > Modiolidae > Modiolus > Modiolus philippinarum. The sequence goes on along the minus strand of MJUU01022482.1, from coordinate 225,457 downwards.
CAGTTTTACCTACAAATTATTTCAAATAGCAAATAGAAAATGGTAAAAAAATAACATTGCGAGTTTACTTGGTAATACATAGTTTTGATGAGGCTATTCCAAATTTTCACCTGGTTTTTCAGCTTCTACACATTTCCTGTATTGATTTTTTCTGTATTTTGTGCCCCTATTGACTGTATTTTTTCCCACATGCTAAGTGTTTCCCACAGTCTCTCAGATAATCTTGTTGTCATCTATGAATTTGCACAATGGCACTAATTTATCCTTATTTTAGATTAAACACTAGTTCATATTTAGTTATTTCAACATTATAGAACACTAATAGTACACATGAACCCTAAATATACACTAAAAGTACATATGAACCCATGACACATACTAAAATTACATATAAACCTAGAATATATACTTCAAGTACACATGAACTCCTAAAAGTAGATAATGAACTGTCAAAATTTCCAAAAGTATATGTAAACAGTAAACGTATACTAAAAGCATATATTAACCCTCAATTCTACCAACCTTCTACTGTAATTGGTGCCGTGATGTCAGCAGAGCCAGCGGAGTTGTTAGCGACAGCCTTGTATTCTCCTTCATGGTCCATATTGGCTTTCTTGATAAGAAGTGTACATTTGTCATCATCAAACGACATTTTAACATTAGGTGATGGTACTATTTCTTTGTTGTCTTTGAGCCATACAATTTCAGGTCGTGGAAGTCCCGTAACTCTACATGTCAGTTCTAACGGTTTGTCCTCCATGACAGTCTAAATTAAAAATTCAAATTGTCATTTTTCGTTATGGTTTATTTGTTGTAAACTTATTTAATTAAAATTCTTCAGACATTTTGATAATATACCTTCCATATTTTCAAAATAATGCTCTGTCTGTTAACATACTTTCAAAATTTTGAAAATGTCTACAGGGTTTTTCAGAATGTCACAATTAAAAAATAATACTGTAAAGGAACTTATTTTCATGAGGTGTTATGCTCAATACTTTTGCTAATAAATATTTGAAAATAATTACTCATGACAAAAAATTTCTAAATCTAAGAGGTAATAAGGCAAACTAAATGCAGAATAAAAGTTTTGTGAATTTAATGCTGTGAAAATTAGACCCCTTGACAGAAATGGGATTGCCAGAGGGTTTATATTTGTACATATTTTTAACCTTTGTCTTTTAAGTTTTTTTGTGCTTTTTTATTAATAATATAACTTCTGAACAGACATGACATTCTTGAAGTGATTGTTACCATGGTAACTAAAAAAACTTACACATGGTCCGAAAACTTCTGTGAATTCCGGTGCTTGTGAAGTGTCCTGGTGTCTAAGTACTAATGGTGATTCGGACAGTCTCTTGTCACGGCCAATTTCTGTAGAAAAAAAATAAAAAGTTGATATCATAAATTGCATTGAAACTATGAATATTGAACTTATCTGTACTACAAATTAACTCTGCATTATGATATTACGCAATTGGTTGACCTTTTTTTTTCTCCATTGAAAAGAGACAGGAAACAGGAAAATCAGGAAAACAAATTTGCTTGAGTAAAAAATTTGCTTATTTTTCCAAGAAAATTCAAATGTCAAAAAAAATGTACATGCATTTACTCTTCTCTGAATTAAAATCAAGTGTTATAAAATATCTTAGAAACCTAGAATTATCAACTAAATAAGGCAACTCACCATTGACAATAAGAGGAATATCAACAGTGACCTCCCCTACTTCATTTGTAGCAACACAAGTGTATACACCTGCATCGACTACATCACTGTCCTTGACCTCAAAGCAGTAAGTATCCTCGTACTTATCAAAGTGATATAACTCTTTGTCTTCCAAAACCATATTGTCTTTCTTCCAAACAACTGAAATATAAGTTTTGTATTGAAATTAATGACCCCAAATAATATGAAATTTGAAAATCCTCATCATTTATCTTTCAAAGGAGGCAGGTCTCCTTCTTAATGATTTTGTCTGACACTTTATATGTTCCTGTGGGAAGCAGCTGCTGGCTCCTTTACTATATCTAATACAGTAGAACTTCCATGGCTCGAACTGCAATAGCTCGAACAACATGGATGTCTCGAACCCATTTTCTGGTCCCTTTGTCAAAGTTGATACATAGTTGGACCTCAATAACTCGAACACCCCTCTAGCTCGAACTGTTTTCATCGGTCCATTGGGTGTTCGAGCCATCGAAGTTCGACTGTATTGCATATCCAGTAATTTCAGCAGGCTGGTGAATGTATGAAATAGCATCCTTTAGACAGATTAATAAACAGATGAATTGATGGATGCTAAACAATTTGCTCCCCAACTTTTTGTTAAAAACTGCTACCAGCAGCTGTGGCAGTGATACTGAAAAGAGCTACTACCTCATTCATTAAAGCACGCTTAATCTCAACTGCAAAAGTGTATAGATCTATTGTCAGGTATTGCTGTATACTGTGAAAGTACTATTGTTCGTGGGGTTCCAATTTTCGTGGATTTCGTGGTTCGTCAAAACCACGAAATTAAGTTCCCAAGGAAATGCATTTTTCCCTAGAGCTTCAATACAGAAAATTCGAAACCACGAATTTCGGTACCCACCAACAGTGATTTTCATGAAAACCACGAAAATTGATGTCCACGAATAAAAGTACTTTCACAGTATATTAAGACTGACCTGCACAAATAACTGTTGAAGTCAAATGCTGTTTGAGATAATTTGCTAATTTTTTAAATCATGTGATTTACACTTTAATCTTGAATGAAATTTACTGCTGATTGATTTTTGTGTTACTAATCTTATTGTTTTTTGGTCTAAATCACAATTATGTATTTTTGCAGACTTCGCTTGTTCAAAGATAGTTACCTTGACCTTCAACGATAGTAACCATGACCTTCAAAGACAGTTCCCTTGATTTCTAATCACAATTTGCAAAACAAGTACATGTATATCAAAAATCGTCTTTACCTTTTGGTTTTGGTGTACCAATGACCTTGACCATGAACTGTGCTGTGTCATGTTGCCTAGCAGTGACCTTTTCAGGAACTTTGATGAATTCTGGTGCTGATGGTTTGTCTTCTTTGATCTCTGTAAAACAGATAATTTAGGATTTAATCTTTTGTCTGAAATAGTTGATTTCAGTAAAATTGTGACCATAGATTTTAATAAAATCTTTGTAATTTATATCCAAATTTAAATGGTAACCCTTTGAAAGAAATGTTATTTGTAGTTTTCTCCCAAGTATTTTATCTAATTGGGAATGAAGGTAAAAATGAACAAACTTGAAACTAGTGCAGTACTTCACATTTCTTAATTTTCCAAGGATTAATCTCTTTACCTTTTCACATTCATCAATGCTGCATTCACACAAAATTTGATTTGATTCACATTTGATGCATATCAAAATATTGCAGATCAGATTTTTTTTCTCAAAACGTATCTGTAATTTTGCGTTCACATGAAATAAACATCCAATGCACATCGGAAATGTTTTGATACCCTTTTTGATGTGCATTATATGTACATCTGAATACAGCAAAATAATATGCATTTAGACCCATTGTTTACACACATAGGGAATATGAAAAGAAACAACAAACTTTTCTAAAAATTACCAACACTTACCCTCTACGAAGAGTTCAGCTTTACATTTAGCACTTCCTGCTTCGTTCTTAGCTTCAGCAGTATATGTCCCATCATGCTCTGGTAGAATATCAACAATCAGAAGAGTTTCCTCCCCTTCATCACCATACTGTACAGTGAATTTGTTGTCAGTTTTGGAGATTTCTTTGTCATTTTTGTACCACAAGATCTGTGGTTTAGGTTGACCTGTGGCTTTGCAGGTGAATTTGGCAGTATCACCAATAGTGGCTTCCACAGTCTGGATCTCCACAATAAATTTGGGTGCTATGAGTTCCTCCTTGATTTCTTCAGGTTTGACTGTAATTGAAATAATACACGATGTAAAATCTGATAAATTGGCCTGAGAATCTAATTATTATTTTTGTATGGCCTAAAGTGTGTCAATGGTGTAAAAGAGTAATACATAGTCAATGATAAATTTTTAAATATGATATTGGAATCAACATGACCGCATAAAAAGTAGACAAGCGTGATCTGGGATTTTTTCAAGACCTTTTTTAGGCGTTGCAATATGTGGTTCTACAAGATGGGAGCAGTCGGCTAATCCCCTCGCCTGTGGCAATTGAATTTCAAAATTCAGTTCAAGTTGTAAAATATTAATTCTCAAAAGCAGTATCCCTCTCCATGAGGCATCCACTGACCTAAGATGATTGATGAAGTATCTCAGTATGAACCTTAAAGCAAACTTTAAGGACATATCCAACAGTTTCTTGTTATATTGTCATTTTCACAACCTTTAGATATGTTGTAAAACAGGTACCAAGGATTACAAAACTGACAAGAAAAAATTGGGTTACCGATCTTGTTGCCATGGAAATAATGGTAAACATTATTCATTTTTGCATCTATCCAAGAAACTTCAAGTTCTAGCTTGAAAAATAATGAACAAATGATTTCCAATGTAATCGTTACCAAAGCAACTGAAAAACAACATCAAGGTTTTAAAGATTTACAGAAAAATAAATTTGACATCATAAAGTATGTTGTAGTTTTCTAAATCACTGAATATGTAGCACTATTAACAGTAAAAGTGGCATAAAATGTTCCAATACAAATTCAAATTTACAATATTTTAAAAACTTCTCATATTTTCGATTTTATGAAATTTTGATATTGTGCACTTCTAATAATATACTACTCATAAATTTCAAAAACAGTCTAGGTCACCGAGTGCGCTTCCGAGATATTCATTAAAATATGCAACTTTAAATTAATCTCCCATGGGCTACCCCTAAAAAGTTTGCCAAACTTGAAGGTACAAATTAAGTTTCTTCGAAAACAATGGGAATTACTTTGTGACGTTACAATTTTTCGACGTCGTATTCCCAGAAAACATTGCCTTCTTTTGAGTTTTGTATTATCTCCCCTGAAACTATTGGATATGCCCTTAACCTGAGTAACTGAAGTATAAAATGTAGGTCAGAGTGACCAAATTATCATCTGAAGCAACATCAATCTCCAAAACGCATCCACTGACCAAAGATGATTGATATGCCACATGTAGTTTCTCAGATATGAACATTAACGCAAACTTTAACCTGAGGTGGGACGAACAAATGGACAGACGGGAGAGATGCTATATCCCCTTTCCAACTCTGTTGGCAGAGGGGATAATGAAGTCCCTATATTTTATTTTATCTAGGATTTTTGGATTCCAAACACTCTGATTAAAGTAGTGTTTGCTTGTTATTTCTTGAGTGAATGTGCCAAATTTTGGAAATAAGGAAAAATACACATTTTGGTAAATAGATACAAGGGCAACACAAGGTGGAAAATCCTGAAATTTGTCATAATCTGGAAAACTTTCACCTATGTCCTTAAGATATTAGTTAAGAAGCTTATTTAACAATTTTTCAGCTAAAAGTATACAATAAAAAAATTTGATATAAGGACTTGTATTTCAATTGAATCTAAATTTCTCAGTGAATATCCAATTACAATAAAAATTCTTAAAGTTGGAACCTCTTGTAATATTAAGAAACATTTACCTTTGACCAACAGTTCAGCGCTACATGTTGCAGTACCATAATCATTAGTAGCCTCCACAGTATATGTACCGCGGACAGACTCGTCAATGTCATAGATCTGTAAATGGGACAAGTTGTCCTCGTCAAAAATGGCATGACGTTTGTCAGGTGTGATTTCAACTCCATTGTACAACCAATGGATGTCTGGTTTTGGAGTTCCTAAAACTTCGACGTTGAAGTCGGCGATTTCTCCCTCTTCAACCTGTAATGTGAAAGACATTTTCTCTGAACCATTAAATCCGTCAAAATTTTTCTCAATATTAAAATTTGTAGCACATTGCCTGAAAAAATCTAGATACATGAAGGCTCATTTCTACATTTTTGTCTATATTTGTATTTTTTTTAGAATGTATAAATATTCTCAAGAGAAAATGGAATATTTTCTTTAATAACAGAATGGATTTATCATTAGAATTGTGTCTACAAGTGGCAACACCAATAGACCAATTTCCAATTTCATTTTATGAATGAATTGCTCTGATTGACCCCAAATTGCGTCACGTAACATTGTGACTTCCAAAAATCTATATTATGACGTCAAAATTTTCCGGGAAAATTCACCTATTGGAAGCTTGTCTATAACAGAGTTTGAATAATATTGATGTTTGGGTACCCATAAACAGGTTTAACTGTACTGCTAGCTTTTTGCTAGTGCGCGTACCAAGTCCCACTATCCCGAGTTCCTATTGTTGTTTACATTTGTCTATTGTCTCTCATTTGTGTTTTTCTTGTAACGTTCCCTTGTGAGTTGTGGCATACTGATTGTGATTTTCAGCCATTTTAGGTGTTTCCTGTTATCTTTGCTTTTTAAATTGTTTAAGCTGACACATAAAACATACAACATAAAATACAAAATATTTCAGGTACTTTTTTTAACAATATAGATTCTATATTATAGAATGAAGTGTCCAAACTATTGACATCCATAACAAAGATGACAGAAGAGTTGATAGTCACAAATATTAGAATCTATACCTCGTTACATAAAATCTGACAACAGTCACATGACTTACTGTCTCAGTTTGTATTTTAAGTATAAATTCTGGTGCTTTGCCTTCTGTAACAATAACAGCAGTGTCCTCCCCTTTTACTACCTCTTCTGTGCCTGAAAATACAAAAAAATGTTTTATCTTAAATGTAGTATAGCTTACCCACAAGCAATAGTATTCTTATATTGAAATTGGATGGTTAAAAGCTATCATATTGCACATACCTTATTTGACCTTATTAGCGCCCCTGCTCAAATAAGCGCTCCCTCACGGTATTTCAAAGTCAAAATGCACAAGTGCCCCCTCAAAACTCCCAAACTGCCAAATGTTACTTACGTTTAATTGCCGATGTACCGAGTTTTGAGTAGGAATATTATTGCCGTAATTTTTAGAAACAGAACATTTACATACCTCCAACGATTACTGAGTAACGAAATCTATTTGTGCTGAATTCGCATGATTGATTACTATTAATTTCTCTTTAACCACGGTTTTAACAACCGGAAGTTGAAGATGCATTATAGAACTTAATAACAATGATGGTAGCGGACATGCATAAATTCCGGTTTTGTCGATTCAATTAAGCGCCCCCCGTTTTTGAATTTTCTAAGCGCCCTGGGCACTTATGGGGTCGAATACAGTAGTATGGTATAATAGGATCTGTAAATCTCATTCTACTTTCACTTTCAAAATCTGAAACTGAAATATATGATGCACTAAAACTTTCGTCCCATTTTCTCACTTCTGGGACCAATCTATTTTGACGTTACTAAGAAAATATGTTATTTTTATTTCATTTCTGCCTCGGTTAAGATTAGAAATAAGAAAATACTGAAGTTACTTTTATATCATTTTCTGCATATGCGCATTTCGACAGCTTATGTAGAAAGCGTTTAATTCTTGAAGAAATAGATATTCTGGTTCAAAGAAATTAATTAGCCGTGAACCAAAAATAAAACACTATATAGGCAAATTGTAATTGGTAACAATTTTTCCAGCACATTCTCAGAGGTCACATGACGAGACTTAAGAGATCCTATTTTGTACCAAATTTTCCAGTTATAGGTCAAGACGGTAGATGGAAAGCTTACCACTGTAGGCAAAGGGGGAAATGTCAACATAGGTTTATATAATGATGAACATTTATCTAAGATTATGGTCTCTAACACTGGCAGTAGTTTTCGGTGAATATAACAATTATAGCTCTTAGAAATGGGAAAAATTCAGCTCATTTTGATCTTAAAAGGCACATTTGAAATATAATCATGATGTGCTAAAATGTTATGAAAGTTAATGAATTCAAGAATTCATTTAACTAAAATTGCTGATTACACCTTAAAAAATCTGAACAAGGTATATTTATAACTTTATAAACTTATGAACTTTTACTATTAAAAAATTAAACACATAAATAATACCAGATTTAATGGATTATGAGCTGTGGTCTGGAATGTGTATTAATATGCAATACATGTACATGTAAACCACAAAGAATTAACATTCCTTATATATGTAAACTTAAAAATTTAGCTAATCTAACAAAATAAATTGAACTTTTTGTTTATTTATATAATTGGCCATAATAAAAGATACCCTAGATCCTCATCCCAGCTTACCAAGACTTTTTCACCCACCTCAAAAAATTTTGTTTTGATTTTCTTTGCCAATTTAGGTAAATTTCTTTTAAAATGACAGCATTTTACACAAAATTCAATTACAAAACTAAAATAAGACTTGCCAGCCAACCCCAAATTTTGAGAAAAAATGGATGAAAATCTAAGAATTTCTTATTATGGCCTTGAATACTTTAAGGCAATAATTGGTGTTTAAGCTCATCAAAATTCCGGTTTCTATGCCTCCACCGTTCCTCCTTAAACAATTACTCGGTCCATTCAGTCATGTCAAATATATACAATGTTTAAAAACAAACCTTTTCCTGACAAAATTGTTTGAATTATCTCCCCTTATTTCACTCACCTGTATCCAAATATTGAAGAGTTAAAGTTTCTATTCTAAGGCTACTTATAATAGTAATATAAGTATGCCCCAATGTCATTTTAATGTATACACCTATACATTAGCCCACACTGCAGTTTTGTATCTCACATTAATTCCAAGCATGCATTTTGTGCACAAATTTTTGACATAAATTCTTTTCATGACGTGATATAATATTTTTCTGCTAGTATTGAAATTTTGTAAACCTGATATTACATCTCCAATATATTTTTTTTTCTGAATACAACATTTCTCTTGCAAGACAGCGTCATATTTCGAATTCCTGTTTCTTTCAAATCAATTTCATCATTTATTCATAGCCAGAAACGAACACCAGCTGATCTCTATATTAGTCGAGATCCAAAATCCTCATGCTTATGAACAAGGCTTTTGTCTATCTTTCTGGCATAGCCACACTTATCCTTTATTTCAAAACCTGCTTATATTCACACTTTATCCCATATTTAACTTATATCCTAACTATGGATTTTTGTTTCTTTTTCGTTATTCCACATAAAAATAAACATCATTTGCGACATATGGTTTCCAATCTACATATCTTATATCTTTACACAATAGTAGGTATTTTTTCCTAATCACATTTAACGGTAGATACATCAATAATTCGTAAAATCAGCGAAAGTTATTTGACATATTTTACTTTGCACTACTGACCACTTTCAAATTTTTAAAATCCGACATTTTGTTTTCCGTACAGTTGATTAAACAAGGGTATTGTTTTACCAAATCAATTCCTTTCAAGTCTTTAGTTTCACTTTTATCATTTCCTACTTTCAAAATCAAGTATCATATTCTAAACTATTTAATGCATATTTTTTCATTATTCAATATTCATAAATATATCCTCGCTTTTAAAAATCATTCATGTAGTTTCCTTGAGTACTGGTAAATTAACTTTCATCTTTCTTTACAAAAAATCATAATTATAAAATTTATCCATTTAATCAAGCAACTTATTTAATATAAAAATATTTTCCACAGAAAAAAATTGTTTCTTATCAAAGTGCACAAGAAAATGTTTCCTTTTAAATTAACAAAATAAAATGTTCTGTGAATTTCTGCTAAAAGCTAAAAGTAATCCATTTTTTGCTTGAATGTTAAACATGTAAATTCCACCATGGAAAAATAATTTCTTTTCCTTGTTTGCATGAAAAGGTTTCTTCACATATGACCAAAATATAATATTCCATGTGGAAATATTATGGTAGTAATTTGTTTTAAAAACATAAATTCCACAGAATAATTATCCTACTATATAAGAAAATATATGTTAATTAATTAATAAATGTATACTTCACTTCCTTATCTCCTACTACACATCCCATCAATCAATCATTACATGAAATACACATCCAAAGTTTGTAATCAAACATGAAATATTATCATAGCCAAGACTCATTAACACATTAACTCCAGATAATTAATGAAGCATCATTCTTTTGAAAATTGCAGTTATCTCCCCTTTACATGACTTAAAATTTCCCATATGTTAATTAAAAATCTCTCTGAAGATAATTTCATAATTAAATCAGCCTGGTTGTGTAGATATTCAGTATAAAGTCCTAAACGATCTTGTGAAATTGCACCGATACTGTTTTGAAGATGTTTTTGTGTTTTTGATTACTTTAATAAAAATTTTTTGCAAAAAATCTCCTGTTTACATGATTTGCAATGCACAACTAATTCATTTCACTTGAATATTTAATTTAATAATCCGAAGTTCTAATTATGACACAGTGTGGTGTTAAAACCTATTTTTTTACCTTCGGATACAACCCAAAGGTGAATTATAATCTTAAAACCGTTAGGTCATTACCATTAATTAAGAGCGGGATAAACACTACCCCATATTTATGACCAAGTAATCCACTGGTCTGCACTTCTTAATCCAACTATCACAAATTTCATTAAATGCCAAAAATATTCAGAAAATCTTAAGAAGATATGTATAAATATACAACAAATAAAATCTTATTAATCATTTACACAATAAGATATCTTTCTACATGTATATTATTACAAGGACTTATATTTCAACATCTATTGAATTTTTCTAAATTGTCAAATCTTGTTAAAAAACTCATCAATTAAAAAAAAACCGTTATTCCTTAATGATATATCATCTACTTATAAAAAATTTAAATCACAATTCATTTTTAATTATCTGTATATATTCATCAGGGGAGATAATCCATGTTTTAATTATTATCTGTGCTAAAGTAAACATGTCAGAATTTTTTGTTTATTTTCATGTCATCCCTGACCATAGAACATTAAAAATAAATATGATATGTGTATCAACAATGGTCAAATGTAATGGAGCAAGGAATATAATGATAAGTAATTCCATCCTACACACGAAATTGTTCTCCTTATGGTAAATTAAGTATTGATAGCCTCGAATTTAAGCTGAAGATTGGAAAACAAATACACATTTAAACTGCATTTCAGCAACTTATGAATCTTCAGTTCAGATAAAAATTTTAAAAAATCATGTAAAGGAGTAGGGGCGGTAAGGGCCGTATTTGGCCTAAAAAATAAATTTGGATGAATTCACAGAATTTCCGCATTAAAATATTCTGTGGGTATGCCTTTTCTGTAAATAGTAACAGTTCTCAAATATTGATGTATGATTACTGAGTTTTTGAGTGTAGAAGAAGGGAAAAATTGAAGATTTTGTCGAAAAATGAAAAATTTGACCAATTTTGACTACTTTTTCTGTATACGAATATAGAGCACATGCAAGAACCACAAAAATATTTATATGAGAGGTTAAATTTATCTGTACCAATAAGTTGGTAAAATATCTAATTGGTTCTTGAATGTGCTCGATATTTCCGGTGAGGAAAACTGTACAAAAATTTGTCAAATTCGGTATATTTCTATGCAAATTCTCAAAAGTAACCTTTTCATGACGTCAGAACTGTACCTATTGTGACGTCATTGGTTCTAGCTTTGGTATTTTTTCTATAAATAGTGTCTCAACTTTGAAACGAGCATGAAATAAAATCTTGAGGTGCAACTTAGAAATTCACTGGAATTTTGGGCCAAATCAGCCCCTTATCACACCTTGTCCTTTGTTGTTCTAATGTTTTCACAGAAATTTCTCAAAATTAGCTGACTTTTTCCAATTTCTAATTGCAATATTCACTGAAAACTCTATGAAAAATGTTACTGTTTATACTGTAATCATAACTAATCATTAATGTAATCATAAATACTGTAAATATTATTGTAATCATCAATACTGTAATCATTAATGTAATCATAATTACTTACTGTAATCATTAATGTAATCATAAATACTTACTGTAATAATTAATGAAATCATAATTACTGTAATCATTAATGTATAATCAATACTGTAATCATTAATGTAATCATAAATACCTACTGTAATCATAAATACTTACTTGGGATTTCTTCAGGCTTTTCAATTACTTCTGGTTTTGTTTCTGTAAAAAAAATTAATAAAGTGTAAGGCCATTGTGTTTTACTGATAAAAATACATGTACAAAATTAATATATAATGGTAAAATTTGGTGCATTTCAAATCTATAACAACATTTTACAAATTAAAAAACTTGTATAAACTTTTTCAGAGCTGACTTAAATATAATTTTTTATGCTAAACATTAGTATAGTCGAACAAATTAATTTGCAATTCTTTTTTCTTAAATAATGTATAAGAAATAACCTTTTTTAAACAGTAATTATAACATTTTCAAATTTTCAAAACATTTTATGTAACAAATATCTGCCACCTGAAAGTGTATCATCTCAACTCAAGGATCATCTCTACCTTTATACCAATCCTGGACTTAACTAAGTTTGTATGTAAAATGGGAGTTTTTATGTATTTCAAAATTTTCCTAATTTAATTTTTTAGTTTTAGCCTAGGAAGAGTAAATATCTTGAGATGATCCCTGTATACATGTTTAAATTGTTTAGCATGCTAAAGTAAGTATAAAGATTGCTTATTCATTCATATATCTAAAAGGAAAACATATTTACCAATACACTTTGCAATACAATATTTCAGTATAAATGATTCACATAACATGCCCTTTATGTTATTAAAATAATAAATTATCAAAATACAATAATCTAAAAAGGGAAGGTTCTTCTAAGGGGTAGGGTTAAAATGTGATATCTAAAAGCAACAAATGTAAATTTTCATCTTATTGGTCAAAACTGTCTCCATCTTTATACATGTATTAGGGTTATTTTTTCCCCAAAAGGGAACAAGGGATGAATTCTTTACATCTGAAGTACCGTATATATTTCCTGACTTTTTCCATAGAGACATAAAATAGAGGTCTCCCTTCAGGTTTAAAATCAAAGACTCCTTAAACGCCTCCCCCTTTTTCATATATCAAATAGCATTGCCAAATTAAAAGTCTGTTCTTAAGAATAAAAAATAGCTTATTGGGCAACCCATCCAAAAAGCACAGTATCTGGCTAAAGGCACCAATCGAAATTAGGTCACATTACAATGGGGTAAGCTTGAACTCAGAGTATACAGCAAGCTTTCCTATGCCTACAATTTCAAATAAATATTCTGTCCGTCCCCCGAAGGTTTCTGACTGATAACTTGTGAACGAAATAACACAAGGTCTTAAAACTTGGTATGTAAGTTGTTTACCACAAATTCAGGTCAAGTTCGATTTTGGGTTCAGAGGTCCTAGGGGCTCTGGAGTTATGTCCCTTGAAACTTTGAAATTTTGCAAATTTTAGGGTATCCGACTGATAGCTTGTGAACGAAAAAACACAAGGTCTTCAAACTTGGAAAGTAAGTTGTTTACTACAAAACTCAGGCCATTTTAGAAGAATAATTCCCACTTTTGTGGAAAATTTAGCCTGAAACAGAAAATTTTAATGGCTTCACCAGACATAATTTGTAAGTTATGGAGAAAGGGGGTATTAACTCAAATCAAACAACAAGCCTTTTAGGCCATTGTGGCAAATGAAACTGGAGGATTTTTTTTTATTAAACAGCAAAAACTTCAATGAACTATTTTATTTAACACAAAATTAAACTGATTAACTAAAAATTTCAAGTTTTCTTGTGAAACTAGACAGAGACGGAAATTGAAATATCTACTTGAACTGATAACCACATTATATTGATAAGATCTCCCTCATATGAACCCTCACTAAGTTATTCAAACCGGTGTTAAGTGACAATATATAATATAATAGCCTTGAATTGTAAATTAAGGTTTAAAAAGCCACTAATACAATGATACTATAATATCTAAGTACATTGTTACAACATACTTTGCCATCAGGTCATATTTGACTTCGGCAAACAAAAAATATTAATTTCGACAAAGGATCAGTACGTGCCGAGCTTTTTTCAAGTCGGCTTTGAATCGACTAATCTGTTGTGCGTTTACAAAAGTTGTAGTTTAAATATTTTAAAGTGTCAAAAAATTGTTATATCTAATTTAAATCGAATATATTCAAATTTTAAAAATCATTTAAAACTGACTTTAATAGGATTCATATTTTTGAGAACATGCATGATTAGTAAGGAAAAAACTCATTTTATTTTCTTTTACATTAGTAGAATATTTTTTTTTTCAAAAAAGGGGGGTATAAAGTAAACTCTAACTTAATATTAGCATTTTTTCATTTTAAAAGCCCTTTCCATTTCTATTTAAATGTTTAATCAAACCCTTTTTCTAAATTAAAAAAAAAGGGGGTACACTGGACAAGACTTCAAAACAAAAATAATTGGACTGCTCAAAATTTTATAGGAAGTGAAATTAATTTAATTCAAAGGATCTCCTCTTAACAAAGATATTATCATAAATAATGTATACATATTTACATTTTCCACGCATTAGATTTTAGGACATCAAACAAAATATTGACATGCGATATCTGGTCGTGACACACAAATTATCTATCACAACTTTTTATTGAGGGTCCCAAATCACTAAAATCTAAAACACCTTAAAATATGACATGCTTCGAAAATAAATGCACAAAACAGCAAAACATGCATTTAAAACTTTTAATTCTATAAGTACGCACAAAAACATGCAGGTAAAAAATTTAAAAATATTTGTAAAAGATTTAAAAACATGAAAACTAGCTTACTTTTTACTTGACCCACTCCTGTAGACCCTCAAACCTGTGATAATGACTAGAGGGTTGACCCTTGGTTTTACATGCAGGTTAAGATGCAGGAAATGGAAAGAGATTATAATTACAGGTGTGTCAATGAAGTACAGGTGAAAAATTAGGTAAAATACAGGTATGTAAATCTACCAAATTAAACACCACATGGTGTTTATCAGTTTTTTATGTGTAATGATCCATGTAATTTGAGGTCTGGACTGCCATTTTTTTTGTTTTTGGTCACATCTCATTGATTTTTGTAATTATAAATATATGTTTGAAATGTGACAGTTGATTGATCATAACATGAATGAAACTTTGACATTTCATTATTTGTCAATGGTGTAAATGTAGCTAAAGGTAAAATTTGAAGAAAAAGTGAAAGAAATATTTTGAACATATTTTGAAAAAAAAACAAGATATGAAAAAGAAAGGAAATGGGTAAAATGTCAAGGAGACAACATCCCATATCCAGATATGTACAATAACAAAAATATTGCAATTGCAGACTTGCAGTTGATATTGATTTCTGCAGATGGCCGTTTCTTCTGTGCAGGGTTAACAATAAAATATTTGGAAAACCACCTTTATAGCACAAATAATCGAATGGGTGAGAAGAGCTTTGCACAACAAAAATACGTCTTTGATCAGATTTTTATGCAAGCTATTCAAAAATTTTAGTTTTTCAGGCCAACAAAGATTATTCAATGTCTTTTTAGGTCAGCTGTGCAATTTCATGCATCGTATTGATAAAGCAGTGACCATCAGAAGAAATCTGAGGAAGTTGAACACCATCACTGAGGATTTCATATTTTCTCCAACATGAAAAACTGAGCATATAATTCTGTTCCATGTTACGTTGAGCTTCTCCTAGATCTGTCTGCAGCCATGGATTCCACAGCCTTGATTAGAATTTACACAAACACATAATACAATTGCATGTATCAAAACCCCAACTTAAAATACTTCAGCACCATATCCATCCTCTAGTGTCCATTTTAAGCCAAACTTAATGTCTGGTTTATCCTCTGTCTATTAAAGCAAAAAAAGCTTTAAGAATGATCTGTTCATTCGATATCCTACACTTTTAAATGATTGATTGATTAATGCTTAATGTCTAGAAAGCAATATTTCAACAACATTAAGGACAACATGTTGAACTTGAACACCAGCCTAGCAAGATAAACATAATTCTGAAAGACTGATAAACTCAAGAGTTTTTTCCATTTTGGAAAATATCATTTGTAAATTGGACAGGTGCAGCAAATGTCTGCAAGTGTCTATTCCCAAATAGCTCATATATCTGGTTTCTGAGTGCTGTTCCCTCTTGACCCCAGTCCCCACTAAACTTCAATAGCCTTTCAAAAAGAATTACCATTTGGATGCAAATAATGCTTTCACAAAGGCAAAGAGGAATAACTCTAAAACCCATGCACATCTTAGTACAAGATGACCTTGCCATCCATTTGGTTGCCCATTTGCACAATGAAATAAAACACTAATAATTAATGATCCTTTTTTATTATTTTTATAATGTATTTGTTAACATTTTGTTCAATAAAGATCAGATCCAGGAATGTAGTATTATTAAATATATAAATACAAATTACAATTTGTACATTTTCTAAAAAATATTTCCAACTCCATTAAATTACAAATTTATATAAATATATGATTATTCTATAAATTATAAATATAATATCAAAATAAAATTTATTGGAATGTTTGACAACTTTGAAAAACTTCATGAAATAAATTATTATTTTTATCATTTGTCACCAATATAGAGATAGTCTTTTTTGATAAGACTATTTTCAAGGATTACGACCTCTATGTAAAGGACAACTGGCAAAACATTAGAATTGCACTTTTCTTTTAACATCAACACCAAACTCGACACAAAGAAAGTGGGACAAGCCTTTTTATCTGTTAATTTTCATGATTGAGAGGTATAAAATGACACAGGACATTTTTACTCCATTGTATTTTGTAATCCTCGTGTCCTGAGTCTCTGCATCAGTTTGGAGTTTATGAATATCCAGCCTGTATTATCATATATTATGAAGTGAAACATTTATTGCTGGAAGTGATAGCTTTAAAAGATGAACTACAGATGTTTCATGACCATTGTCACAGAAACCTATAATTGCCCTTAAAATTGGAAATGTAGGTCACAGCAACAATATTTGTTGGCATTAAATGCATTATCAAAAAATTGCAACTGAAAAATGTTGCTTGGAACAGAAAAATATATGCAATGAACAATCAAAGTGAATTATGAAATAAAAAAAAAATCATCAATGCGTGCAGCACTATTAACGAATCTGTAAGCTGTTTCGAATCACTAGGACCATCTTTAACAATACATATCACTGCAAAGTATGGTTATATTACTAGTGTTATGGAGTGAATCATTTTTAATCGTGAGATCAAGCAAATTTTGTAAAAAATGCATTTAATCTCCTAGATTAAAAAAAGCATCACCTAAAATAGTCTATCAGAGGAGAATCATTGGGGAAAAGTTTAATGATTTTAAAACTGATTGAAAAGAGATCACATTTTTGAGATATCTTTTATACAAATAGTATTATTTATGTGTCACAAGATTACAGTTTTAAGACTATATAAAAAACCTGGTTTATTAAAATAAGAATTTATCCATAATAATATTTAATTTTTGTATTATGACTCCGTAGTAATTAAGATTTCTAATAAGGGAATTAGTTTCCTTGTCTATTTGCAGTAATACATAATAATGGTCCAAATTATCTTATTTATTTACATTTTTATATTTCTGCCAATTTGTTGTGAAAAAATATCAGTCTACATCAGAGACATTCTTCTGTAAAGGCCACTCCCGATGAAAGATGACTGAGTTAAGACGAGCTCACATGCAATCGCTTTAATTCCGTAGATGCATAATCAGAACTGTTTATTTTTATGAATCAACAACAGTACTCATGATGAAATATCACAAACGGCATGATGTCACCATGGAATGTATGTAACTAGAGGCTCAGAAACTGAGCCCGAATCGCTCACCTGACAAAATGCTTGCAGCAGGGGATGAAACTGATGTTTATCCTATAGGATCCTGTGTTAAAATATGTTCTGTGCCGGCGGTCTCCTTTTTTTTAATCAGATCAAAACAAATCAATCAAAGCAATCTTACCTTGGCTGAATTTGCTTCAATAGTTTCAGCACATATGACGTAAAAGATGTTCTCTTATAGGGGTCCCATTTTAAACGAAGTTCTGTGCTTGGAGCCTTATCTTTTGTCGGATCCAAATAAAATGAGCGTTCTTTTAAAGCACCTTCCGTCCATCATTTCAGTACAGTTGAGTTAAATTTGCTTCAATAGTTTCAGAGCAGATGTTGAAAATGATGTTTTTTCAATAGGGTCCAATGTTAAAACTAAGATCTATGCTGGCGGCCATGTTTTTTATCGAATCAGAACGAAATGTGCAATCATTGTGAAGGACCTTCCATACATCAATTCAGTACAGTTTAGTTAAATTTGCGTCAATAGTTTCAGAGCAGATAATGAAAATACTATTTTTCTCATAAGGTCCAAAGTTAAAAGTAAGATCTGCGCTGGCAGCCATTATCAAATCAAAATGAAAAATGTGCATCTTTGTGTGGGACCTTCCATACATCATTCCTGTAAAGTTTGGTTGAATTTGCTTCAGCGGTTTCAGAGGAGAAGATGAAAATGTGAAAAGTTAACGCCGGCCGCTGGACGCCGGACGACGGACGACAGACGACGGATGCAAAGTGATAGCAATAGCTCACACTGACCCTTTGGGTCAGGTGAGCTAAAAAGGGAGGGGACATTGGTTCTGTATTTAAGGTAAAATGACATTGAAAATCATATTTTACAGAACAAATATCTACTAATATTCAAACAAAACCAAAGATCGGTATACCTTTAAGTCATGTAAGATATTCTGTCTTATTCTCATGTTTCGCTGCGCTAAACTCTAGAAAAGATGGAATTTCTTCCATTGATGAAAGATATACCGATCTTTGATCTGCTCTCATGTAAGAAACTATTACTCTTTATACTTGAGTAATATTATTTTCAATTCATGACATAATTAATGGGTTCCATGGTAACCAAACTAAAATAAAAAATCACATGCATTGTTCTTACGAGCACACACATTTAATCACATGCTGAAACAAAAAATTT
This sequence comes from Modiolus philippinarum, assembly GCA_002080025.1. NCBI lineage: Eukaryota > Metazoa > Mollusca > Bivalvia > Mytilida > Modiolidae > Modiolus > Modiolus philippinarum. The sequence continues at coordinate 206,468 of MJUU01022482.1, read as the reverse complement.
CAAAAAGAAAGAAACAGTTACAAACGATATGGATATATTGCTGGAAATATGAAACATTTCAATTCAAAAACACGTGTGCCTTATCAGACTAAAGAATATGCAATTCACGATATTTCAATTTATGAATATTTCATATGCTTATGAATTATTGAGTATGTACAACTTGCTTTTCTAATTTACTTCCTTGTTCCAAAGACATACATATATTACGATTAAACCAAAGAATTGTTTTCCAAGGAAATTTATGGATATGTACATGAAAAGTAGAGTAATTTCCCCAATAAAATAATTCATGAAATGTAAATCAAGTTATCTCCCCTACAAAATACATCATGAAATGTCAATGAATTTATCTTCCCTACAAATCACATCATGAAATGTCAAGTTATCTCTTCTTTAAAACAAAAATATTACTGTAAAAATAAATATACAAACGTTTCACATTTAATACTAATAAACACGCATACAGGAAAGATAACTCTTGATATTTCTAAGGACTAACTTGGTTAGACTACAAAACAATATTTGATCTATGTTACGAATATATGTTTTTTTCTATCGATTATTATGAAAGATGTAAATGCATTACAAAAAGACCCCCCTTTTTCCTATCATATAACATGATAACAACATTCAAACATTTACATATGGTACTATTGCATTCAAACATATCAAGTTTCTTCAAGATTTGCACATTTTTGTCACATGCTTAGAAAATAATGAAAAAAACATGTAAAAATTCATTGCAGTTCTAGAAATGCAGTTATTGAACATTCTGTTCAGAAATCTGTCATGTTAATAAAAGAAGAGTTGCTGCCCTTTAAAAACAAATGCCTCCCTTTCAATTTCAAGAATAAACATATTAAATTCTACGTTCAATTTTCAAACTTTATTTTGTTTTTAGTCTTTGTCCTGCCCTCTCCTTAAAAAACAAATCTCAATGCTATGTACATGAAAACATTCAAGATCATATTGTTTCATAAATTATTTCTTGAAATATTCAGAGCCAGACTATGAGACTGATTTCTTCAAATTTCTCTAGATTCATTTTTAAAGAGCAGCAGGCAGATTCACTGAAGCATTCTGGGATACATGAAGAGATGACATGATACAACAGTTACAAAAGAATACCTTGTGTCTTCAAGTTTGCCGAGCAAATTATCTCCCCTGCAGCATTTTCAGCACGGCAAGAATAAACAATATCGGAGTCCTCTAAAGAAACGTCATGAATTTCCAATACGGCATGATCTCCAACTTGTTTAATTCGGTATTTGGCACTATCTTCAATCACCGATTCATTAGCAAGCCATGTGACTTTTGGCATTGGTTTGCCGATCACAGTACATTCAAAGATTGCAGTATCCAAGTATTGTGCAGAAACATCCTTGAGAGTTTCGCTGAATTTGGGAGATTCTAACTGAATTAAAACTTCGGCACTACTGGTTGCTACACCTTTGTCGTTAATGGCCTTCACCATGTATTCTCCCTCATCTTCCGGAATTGTGTCCAAAATTGTAAGTCTGGCAGTATCGTCTGTGGTATCATATCTGCAAAACATAATTAGTTATTAAAAATACAACACATGAAGATAACAAATGCTTAAAAACACAAACTGCAAAATCATTTCTCCAATGATATGTCAAGTTTAAACCGGTTTTGACCCGTTAGATAAATTTTCATATTCAACGAATGTTTAATAAAGCCCTGTGCTATTTCCCCCCAAATCTATTCGGAATACAATTCTCGGTGTTTATCATTTGTCATTAGAGAAAAAGATTACACCACTTTATCCCGATTATTACCATATTTTATCCACTCTCGAAAGTTAAATTTAAAAATTTTAAATCCTCGGCAAGCCTTGCAATTAAAATTTTAAAATTTAACTATCTCTAGTGGATAAAATATGGTAATGAAAGGGATTTTGTGGTGTAATCTATATTTATTTTTTATCATGGCAAGCTCAATATGGCTGCTAGTACCAGTTTAAACTGACCTGTTTGCTTAGTAAGACATCTATATCTATTGTTATTTCTTTTCATTGGTTAATCAATGCAAGTTTCAGAAACCATGAAAAATTGGAACCCATAAGAAAAAGAGTATGTTTACCATGAATTCAAGTCTGGTTAACAATAATCACAATATGAGCCTTATGACATATTATTGTTGGTATTAGGCAATGCAAAATGTACAGAACAGGACTGCAGTCAGTCCTGCTCTACTGGTACGAAGAAAGTTCCCACCAACATGCAACAGCATACATATATCTTCAAAATCCCTGTATTGTACCCCTTTTCTTACATGACAATATATTCATATTAAATTCTTTACTATATCTGCTGCATTTTTTTTAATATAAAAAGTATGAAGGACAGAGTAAACTTACATAAATCTGTCTCCTATGATTTCTTCGCCATCTTTGAGCCAGGAGACTCTGGGCTTTGGATGACCTTTGACCTGGCATTCAAGGACGATTGGAGCTCCAACTTCAATTTCCTTGTCTTCAATTCGGGAGACGAATGTTGGTGCCTCGCCTACATAGAACACAGTAAATATAAAATACATTATTTAAGCAGAAAATTTATACATTTGTATTAGAGATCTTTTCTTAAAACTACACTCCTCCTTGCTTATTTTTCTGAAAATCAATCATAAAGAAATAATTATTAAATGTTAATGACAATATGAATGTTTCTTATAATTGGTATAAACTTGAGCCCAATTTATATTGTAAGAAAAAATATAAAACTAAAACAAATTTAATGATTGCAACCAAAAGAAAAATGCATTTAAGAAAGCAAGTTTGGTTCTCATCTAAATAAAAAGAAAAAAAGATGCAAAAAATAAGAAAAAAAAAGAAAAAAAATCAAAAATACCAAATCATGAAAAGATCTCAAACCCAACATTGAAAGAAAAATAAATATATATTATATTAATTTCATCCTCCACCATCCTTCAACAGACCACACTAATTTCTGCATACTTTTATTTATATAAATATGGATGCCATGGCCCTTTGTCTCAGTTTTGAATGTTCATATTCTTTAAGTACAACTTTATGCATGAAATTTTTGTGATCTTTAAAATCAAAGTTGTGCAAAAAACCCAACAATGATATATCTATATCTATGCAATAAAAAAAATCATTCATAGATAAAACTTCACTACAGACATTGTAAATCATTCTCTATACAAATAAAATACCAACAATAAACTGTCTAAAATAAAATATTTTGTACCCTTAACATACATCTATATTGTTATTTGTGATCTTGGTCAGTAACCAATCCCTATCCATATACAGAAAATATAATGAAATTATTCAAATGGAATTACAGTACTGTCTGAATATGATTCATTTCCATCCGAGAAAGAAACATCTGAAAAAAATTACATTTCACCATTTTTTAAAAGATAATTTTTAGATGTGTTGACCTATAAAGAATATATTCTGAATGTCACGGTTTACCTAAAACAGTGGAAAAATTATGGACAAATTGTTTTTGAGCTGCCTTCAACCATATCAATCAATCAACATGTTTCCGTCAATTAAAATCTAATTTCACAGTTGTCATATGGGACTTGTAATGATACACTTCCAATTTATCAAAATTTTGTTGCCTCCATTTCACCAATTGCAATTTTCCATGTGATATTGTGTCCATAGCAACCAACAATGTGTCCATGGAAACCAACAATGTGCCATTTTTCTACTTACTGTGACCTTGTGAACCCAAATCTGTTTTTAAAATGTTTATAAATAATGAAAACTAGCATTTATTTACCTTCCCTTGTATTTCCCAAGATTCTAAAAGTGTCCAAAAAATAGATCAATAAGGAATATCTATATTTGAGCTAGAAATAATTTAACTTTTGAAAAACGTGAGAAATAGAACAAATATATATCACCGATATACACCTCCTTATTATTTTCACTAGGCTTATTTTCAGTTGCAAAGCTAAGTTGAGCAAGCTGATACATATGTTGAAATAGTTTGAAGAGATTCGTTCTCCAGTTAAATATCAATAAGTTAGTTCAAATGACACTTTCAGAGATTTTTGACTTCCATACTATTTAAATGTGCAAATAAAAGAAGCTGTTTCTTTTTGTCTTTCATATAAGATACAAATGTACATTCCATGTGAAATGACCTATTGACCTGCCTTTCTTCTCCATGGTTACAGTTATAAATGACCTTTTCAATGATGTCCTTATAACCTTAGTGTTTAGAACACAAAACAAGATCATTTATTTTCCAACTCTGTGATAAAATTTATTTTTCATCTAGGAATAAGTAATAAAATTCGTAACTTCTTAAATAAATATTGGCAAATATCTTTAGAAAGAACTTACCAATTGGATTGACAAAGAGTTGTCCAACACTGGATGTGGTTCCAGCATCATTGGTTGCCTTGACGATATACTCTGCATCATCATCTGGGATTACGTCTTTGACAATCAGTGAGGCAAAGTTACCTCTGACCTCAACCTTGTAGTGGTCGTCTGATTCAATGAGACGTCCATCTTTGTACCTATGTTGGAGAAAGAAGTTCACAACTTAATGAAGCCTCAAATTTTTCTTAGGGAAGTTTGTAATTGCTCTACTTGATTTGGTTTTTCTGTCAGATGGACTCCTCTGGTTTGATCAATTTAAAAACATTATAATATCTTAACCATATACCGGTACCCCCTTATTCTTTCCAATCTTTCAGAGCATTCAAACAAAATTGAATTTATCCCAACACATTCTTTCAAGGATATACATTGTGTATGTTTCACCTATGAACTTATGAGCAAACCTTCTTAAATGAACAAAATTTCTAGCTTTATATGTTCCAAAAAGGCCTCGACCTTTGATTAGTTTATCCTTTTAATTATCAATCAAATTATTAAGAAATATTAAATCTGTCATTCCAAATATTTCAATGTTTATAGCAATGTAAGAGTCTTACCATGACACTTCTGGGAATGGGGAACCAGCCAACTGAACGATGAAGGTTACAGTGTCGCCCTCTGTTACTTCCTGGTCTGACAGATCCCTGAGGAATTCTGGGGCAGTAACCTCTTCTGAAATGTCCACTGCAAATGTCTGCGACACCTAAAGAAAAATTATGCATAACAAGCTCAGTTGATATATATTTTACATTGCTTAGAAAATTTGAGAATTACCTCCCTTTACCAAGTTTAGCAGATCAAGCAAGGGAAGTAATCAGTTTCCATTCCCAAGAAATCATGCTAGTAGAAGTTCAAAGTGAATGTTGAGATGTCCTTTAAAAGGATACAAGTTTCCTCTCCCAAAGACTAAAAAGATATATTGTACTTGATATAAGGAGATAACTCTTTTTTTCTTTCTTTTTCATTTTAAGATTCTTATGTTCTGAAGACATAAGTCAATTAGGTACTTATAATTTTTTTATACCAAACATTTTTCCAGAAAATTTAAATGTGGAAAAAATGTTATTTTAAAATTCTGTCTAAATTATAAATTCATATAGTTTTAAATTATGTTGATTCCTTCATGTCGCAAATCCTCACTAAAGTTAAGACAATAGCAAATTGCCACAACCCTGTAATATTACAACTGAAACAGGAGTTTCGAAAGAGTTTAACCTCAGTGGGTTCCTTACCATGGACAGTGCCAAGCTAATATAACAACTCTATTCTATTACATTAAAAAAAACTTATTTAATTAATTTTTGTGGCAGATATTTTTAACCACATGTACAGACTTGATAATCTATGTAGGCATGCTAGTGATATTGCTAAATAACTTCAGGTGATATTATGGTTGCTAATAACATCAGGTGAATAACGGATACCAAGCAACTGGGAAAAATTACATAATTAAACATGAAGGGATTTGACTTCTATGCATTTTGGGAAAACATTTCAGAAAAAGGGATTAGGTAATAAAAATACAAAAGATCCCATTTTTCATGCACAGCCTTAATATGTCATCTAGTTCTGCAGTTTGCAACTTCTTGTATAAGAGAAATCAATTCTCGTTGTGCTATAAATATCATTATCATGGCCGGCAAATGTGAATGATCATAAATTACTGTGCTCCCATTCCATATTGTGATATACTGGTGTCCTAATATATCAGTGTTATGCTGGTTTCCTTAAAATATTATGTTATACTGATACCCTAACCTATTGTTACACTGGTCCCCTGTTATATTGTGTTATACTGGTATGTTTTGATGAGAATATACATGTGAGCATGAATGTTATAATTAATAAACTGTGTATATTTTTACAATGATACATGGCTTTGATTATATCTTTTAAGCTTTAGATGCTTTGACTGGTATTTCATGTGTTGGTTAATGTATAATCTGGCATTATCTGCTGATACATCAACTCCAGAGGAATGGGAAATTAACCATCATGAAAAAATTGTTTCAGTATTTTATCATCCTCCCCAAACAGCCTTGATTTCTTTATACACATTCCTCAAGAGGAAAGGGAAATTAACTATCATGAAAATAGTTGTTTCAGTATTTTACCATCCTTCCAAAATAAAATCAACCTTGATTTCTTTATACACATTCCTCAAGAGGAAAGGGAAATTAACTATCATGAAAATAGTTGTTTCAGTATTTTATCATCCTTCCTAAAGAAAAACAAGCTTGATTTTATTAAACATAATTGAAGAGGGATTAATACTTCCCAATTATCTTAATTTATTCATCTGAATCTAAAATTTTTATCGTATTTTAGATAAAATATTACATTGTTAAAATCAAACGCTCTTTTTTTATAAAAATCTATTTATCAAATCACATTTTTGTGAAAATCACACCACAGATCAATTCTATTTTCATGCATTATAGAGGGGGAGGGGTCTTATCCCAGTCTAAATTCTGAACTAGAAACAAACTTAAATCTGATGAAATTCAGATTCCCGGTTAATTTATTTCCCAAAATCCTTAGCTGAAATTTAAAAAATCCTGAGTTTTAAAACTTCTAACCCTAGCATCCCGAAAATGGGCCAGCCCCTCTCATTATAATGGTTTATAACACAAACATTCCCTCCCCAAAAGCAAAAAATTATGAAATTACAAAATTCCAGTCTGAGAAAGCATGCTCAGTGATCATAATTATATATTCATATATATTTACAAAAATTTACCTAAAACACCTAAATATATATAATAATGCATCTGATGATTTTTAATATCAACTCCAACAATCTTTAATTACAACACCCATGCTCCTTGTATATGTCTGTTTTATTATCGCCCTATCATTATCCAATCAGATCATTCAATATTTTTCTTTTGAATATTTGTACCTGTGAAATGTCAAAAGACTCATCTACATCTTTGTCTGAGACGACAGCTCTCATAATGACTTTCTCTGCTGCCACATCTTCCCCTGTTGGGGCCTCTGGTTGATCGTCTACAGAGAAACTTGCATCCTGGGAGGAAGTGTAAGAATCTTCTTCAGGGACCGTCTCAAGATAGTCAACAGTATGAGTGACAAATCCAATATTTTCGGGTTGTTCTTCGTCATCATAGACAATCATTTCTTCTTCAATGTCTTCAGGACTTATATCCTCAGGAATAACAGCCTCTTTCTGAATATCAACTCCAGTTAATTCTTCTGCTTCACCTAACTCGAATTCAGCAGACGTGTCAACACCAGGGACAGGTGCTGTTGGCATTTTAAATTCCAATGTAACATCTTCCCTATCTCCGATAGGTTGTTGAGGTATTTTCTCTTTGATAAAGGCAATGTCTTCAATGTCCTTCCCAGTTTGCTCATCAACTTCAGTTTCCCCTAATAGAGCCTCAAATGACTCTTCAGTTGGCATTTCTTCCTCAGGAATGACAAATGATTCCTGTTCTGGTTTTTCGGAAATGGTGAACTGGTCGATAATATCACCAGCAACCGCTTTGTATTCCATATGTTTTTCAATAATGTCTGGTTTTCTATCCTTTATGACTTCCTCGCCAAAAATGTCTGCAGGTTGCTCTTTCTCGATTGGTTTTTCAGGAGCTTTATAACCATCATCCTCTATTTTGCCGATGAATTTGTCATCAACAGGTAACGGTTTTTCTGGGATGTTGATTTGTTCCTCAATATCCTGTGTCAAAAATTCAGGTCGTCCCTCCTGAGGTATTATAGTCTTTTCTTTCACACCCTCCTCTACAAGTTGGTCTTTTTCTAC
>MJUU01022482.1:180807-196803 GCA_002080025.1 Modiolus philippinarum | reverse complement strand
CCCCCTTTTTTATAATTTTTCACAGCTACAATTGTTTATTTACTTTTGCTTTGATTCCAAGAAAAAATTGTAAGTTTACTTGGCCTAACCTTTTTTTTTTATACATTTTACGATTTCATGTTAGAGCTTTGACATTAAGAAAGAATTAAAGACATACATGGGAAAAACATGCATACAGATAGAATACACAAACCAAATTAGCTGGGAACTGATCTAACTAATTTACAATAATAATTACATGTGTTAACAACAAATCTTAAAGTCACATTAAAATCATCTTTCAGCCTTGAGACTACACCCAAAGGAAAAAAAGCATTGAAAGTTGAAGAGATCTTACTTCATCATGGACACAATGTAAGTCTATAGATTTCTGCTGGAATAATAAACAAGTTTAAATACAAGGTTCTAACAATTTTCCCTTGAAGAAATTCCAGGATTTTCCAAGTCATTTCAAGATTTCATTTGTAAACTTTTGACAAAATTTCATGGAATTTGCATCGAATTATATGAAATACAACAATTCTCGATATTATTCTATTATAAAATGTCCAGCAAAAAAGAAAACAGCATTACTTAAAGAACAAAAAAGATCATTTAACGTCTAGTTTTCAGTGTAAAGTAAATATCTACACCATCGACCCTTGAACCAGACATGGTTTGTTTGCAGTCAGGACTGGTACAAAATTCAAGACTTTTTTCCATTGCTGCGCAACTTAAAACTGAAAACAAGTATATGCATTTTAACCCTAAAAAACACTATGGAGTTCATTGCATACATGAGAAAGGAAATGATCTCTCAAACTTTCAAGAATTTTTTTCAATTTAGGGCAAGATTTTAGAGCTGCTGCAAAAATAAACCTTAAGGGAGTTCAGTATTTGTCTAACACTTTTATCCACTACACATCATTTTTCAGTTCTCCAGTTACAGTGAAACCTGTCAAAACCCAAGCCTGACTAAACCAGAAAGCTGTCTTAACCAAAATCATTTTGAAGTCCCTTATTATCAAAATCTTTTTTAAAACCTTTGTAAACCAAATACCTCTCTTAACCGAACAAAATCTTGAGTCCGAAAGGGGTTCGGTTAAGACAGGTTTCACTGTAACTTCCATTTTGTTCTCAGAACCACCAGTGAAATTTTGAAACTATAGGCTTTCTCAGCACCAAAAACTATTATTTTTGCAACAACCCTTACCAAGTGGAAATTTACTCAAGATGCACGAGTATTTGTTTAATCAAATTTGTAAAGACAACCCATTATGCGTCAATTTTTATTCTGATTAGTACATCAAGCTCTGAATCTATTTAATGTTTTATATCCAACAGTTTTTATAAAAAGTTTGTTATTTCAATTAAATTTATCATTTGAGCCAATCAGACCTAAGCTAACAAAATCTGCCATGCTTTCTAAAGCATTGAATTTCACATTTACAGTCTTTGAGTAATAATATTTCTTTTTACAAAAATATATGCAAAGTATTTATATATTCACCATTAGCTAAGGAAATGGCTTAAAATCATTACTTTACTTTTATCATTATACTGATACATTTATTAGAATAATTGCAATAGTTTAAATAAAATATCAACATCATTTTTTACTTCAATATTAAATTGATATTAGTAATTATCTCCCTTACCTCCACATCCTTTTGAGGTTGCTCTTTGACCTCTGACACCTGGAGTGTGACCTCAGCATCTTGATCTTCTGCAGGTTTTATGTCGAATTCTGTGGTTTCTTCTTCTTTCTCCTCTTCTGGTTTTTGTGTATCTTCTTCAAGTAATTCTAATAAAAAGAGAATATTTCAAAGATTTAAGAAATTTTCTTCATTTTCTATATTTCGTAATTTCTATTTACATTATACACCAGAATGTGGCCTATAACTTGCAAGTTTGTCATTCTTGAAATTTACCCCCTCCTCCAACAACAAAGATTCTTAACAGGGATCACCATGTTTTTATTGGAGTTCCTTGTTCACAAATCACAGAATGCCTTATCCGTGAGTGTAAAATCAGTAAAGCTCAAGGTGCGATCTTAAATGACTCCAACAGTATTATTGACTTTATACCAAAAGATTATTACATCATGGCAATACCACAAATTTACAATGGGTTGGACAGCATTTTCCACAGCATTTCTTGATCATAGCAATAAACTATAAAAGTTTCTCCTAAACCCATCAATGAAGTAGCAAGTTTCGAAAGTGCCTAAGTCACATCATACCTATATTTCTCAATGATGCCACAAAATATTCCTGAAACTGGATGAAAAGCAAAATCAACTTGACAACAAGTAAATTTACTAACCAGTAACAGTGAGTAAGGCTGTTGCTTCAGCTCGGCCGGCCTCATTTACTGCTTTCACAGTGTACACACCACTATCTTCTGGGAAAGCTTCAGACAATAACAGAGTACTCTCCCCTTCTTCTCCTGGTATCACCTGATAAACTTCGTCTGTCTGGATTTGTTCATTGTTGACATACCAGAGGATCTCAGGAGCTGGCTGACCTTTGGCCTTGACTGTAAATTTGGTAGACTCGCCCTCTTGAACTTTGACGTCTCCGATACTGACGACAAATTCTGGTGAAATCATTTCGTCTGGTTGTTTCTGTAAATGGANTATCTAATACAATAAAACACCATAGATCGATTAAATAAAATTTCTGTACCTTTTGTAGAACTTCTCTGAAGTCAATTTGCTCAGCTTCATATACAGCTTCTGTTGACTCAATCTCTGTAACATCTTCAGCAAATTTCCTTTAAAATTTGAAATGAACATTGAAAAACAAAGTGCAGAATGTTTTCAGTAGCTTTTCTAGGAAGATTAATCAGTGCTTAACTATAATGGCAAATAATTTTGTATTGCAAATTGATTTTGATGCAAAATTAAACTGATTTTTTTAACTTGACTTTGTTCAGAATGTAAAGGCAACCATCATCTTACAATATTTATTTAATATAACACTTAAACATTTTTTAAACTTTTAAAAAATAACAATTTGTACCACATTCTAATGTTAGTGTATTTCCTAAATTAATCAAGCTTTATGGGAAATTAGTTTTGATAATGATGTCATCAGGTTATTTGCCAAGAAATCACATTTTACCAAGATAATTATAAATATAGATTACACCACAAAATCCTGTTCATTACCATATTTTATCCACTAGAGATAGTTAAATTTTAAAATTTTAATTGCGAGGCTTGCCGAGCATTTAAAAATTTTTAAATTTAACTATCGAGAGTAGATAAAATATGGTAACAAACGGGATAAAGTGGTGTAATCTTTTTCTCTAATGATCAATGATAAACACCGAGAATTGTATTCCGAATACATTTGGCGGGAAATAGCGAGGGGCTTTATTCAACTTACGTTGAATAAAGAAAATTTATCTAATGGGTCAAAACCGGTTTAAACTTGGCATATCATTAGAGAAATGGATTTATATCTTGGTCATTTGTAGGTTTGAAGATATTCTGTGTAAACAAATATGAGATGGAAAGCTGTCTTTTTAGTATCCATGGATACATCTGTTTTGTAACACTGAACAAGTTTACAATTGTGTCACCAAATTCAATGCATCTAGTTACTTATTGAGCTGTATCAGATGGGTGTATGTGAGCTCACTTTAATTCGACTGTCTTAAATTTTACCACATTTAATCGAGGCAATAAACATAAGAATCGAGTAATACATGCAAATCCTTATTAGTTTACTATGAAGTAATGACGATGCAAAGGGCAGTCATACATTACCTGGATTTTACAGTAGTAGTTTTTAATACGGTCCTGAAATCAAGCTGTTCTGATGTGTATTGTACACCAACTTTGGTCTTTCTATACATGCAAAGATCAAAACATACAAAAAGTTAGAATTTCAACACAAAATAAACAAACAAGCACAAGCAAAAAATAGATTCATATTCACTGAAAAGAATTTCTGGATCAAAAACAGATCTCATCAATCTGAATGCATTCCTTATTTTACGAATTAGTCTCTGCATGCTTTTTGATATTTTATCTGTCATTTTCTATTACAAACTCATGCAAGACATACCATACCTTTTTGAAAACATAGACCAACTCCTTTGAAAATAGATCTCATTTATTTAACATGCATGAAAAGTAGAATGGAAAAAGGAAAAAAAAAATTTCTACTTTTGGGCTGACTGTGACAGAAAACATGCAGAAAAATGAATTTTCAAACACATCCACTTGAAGAAGTATTATAAATAAAATTGCTGAAAGCTGGAAAGACAAAGACAAATATTCACTAAAAATTAAAGAACTCATACATCTGGCATTCCAAGTCAACAATCATGAAAAATGCATCCATACACTAAACATAATAGATGTTTGACAATAACTAGTATATGTTGTTCTGAGATGGCCCCTGTACTTCATCACATGCCTTTTGTTATTTTGAGATGGTCCCTATAACTTACACTTTAGATGTGAGAACATCCCTGAAGTCAAGTTGTTCTGCTTCCTTTTCTGGTACCAGTTCTACTCTCTCTATAACTTCTGGTTTGGGTGTCTCTTCTAATTCTCCAGCATCCAGTTCATCTTCTACAATAAGTCATGCAGTCGAGATAAGACAATGTCGGCAAATGAGAAAAGATTCACTACAAACTCTTTCTTACCTTCTAAAATGATTGCTATTTTGGTACTTTATTTATTTTACTACAAATTTTGTTGAGAAAGATGCTCACAGGTTCCCTGGTCACAGTAATGCAAACTAACAAAGAGTCAAACAAACATCTTCAGTCAGAACTGGTTCATTATTGAATTGGTACAGTTAAAATAGACTCCTTTGAAAATTTTTAAATGTTTCTCGATAAAGAATGTTTCTTTGTGTTACCTCTATAGACGAAAAACAGACGAAAAAAAATCAAAAGTTTAAAGCCTGACATAGGCTTTAAACTTTTGATTTTTTTTCGTCTGTTTTTTTGCTGTAGTGTTTGTTTTCTAATGAATTTAATTGTATAACCTGAAACATACCCATGATGACTTTGAGAACAGCTGACGATACAGCTTTTCCAGCTTCATTCTCAGCTTGGACTGTGTATTTCCCAGAATCCTCTGGGAAGGCTTCAGGAAGTAGAAGAATGCTCTCCCCTTCTTCACCAGGCATAATCTTGTAGATATCATCTGATGTTATTGGTTTCTCATCATGGAACCATGATACTGTTGGCTGAGGCTGACCTGTAACCTTTGCAACAAATTTAGCCTCGTCCCCTTCATTTACCTCGGCACTCTTGATGGTTTTCACAAATTCTGGGGCAATTAGTTTCTCAACCTGAAGATGTAATAGCAAATTATTAAACTTAAATGTTCATTTTCTCTAGGGATACCAAATAACATTTAGTAAATAACTTTGTTGTAAGTAAAATTTCCTGCATAAATAGGATATTTGATGGGTTTTAAATTGAGCTTAAAGTAATGCACATGTATCACTGGAGTCACCAACTGGTTATTTTTTACCATAAAATCAAGGCTTCATAATTGTGACAGTGGTAGTGCCTTTGTTTTTTGTTGTGTCCTTTTTGCTTTTTGTCTTTTTTTTCTTTGTTTTATCTTTGCTTGTTGTGTTGTCTTCACTCATATTGCCTCTATGCCCCCAAATTTTCGGATTTTTTTTTTTATTTTGCTTTCTTCTGCACTATTGCTTCTGTATCAGTTTGCCAATGTATCAATAAATAATGTCATCCAATGAATACTATTCTTACATCTGTACTGGAAATGATGAAATTAGATTTCTAAAACAAAAAATGCTTGAAACAGGTTCTGTTAGACTTTTCATAATGAAATGGCAATTCAAATGTTTTTTTTTTTGTAGAAAACAAGGATTTTGATGTTCATATAATTTCATAATGACATCATGATATTCCATTAAAACACGTTTAGATTTGATTCAAAAATTACCCACAAGTTGAAAGGTTGAATGATACAGTATGGATGATTATCCAATCAAAATTGAATGTGTTAGACCCATATCACTACTGGTGGGTAATCTTACCTTTTTCAGTATATCTCTGAAGTCTTTTTGTTCTGCTGATTCAAGTTCTTGGACTTCTTCACCAGTGACATCTTGTTCAAATTTCCTAATATAAGAAATACAGCTTCAATTACATTTAACCAAACTGTACAATGTAAACTTTTACTGTTACATTTAACTTTTACCAAAGATTAAAAAGCAACACTCTTTTTTTACAGAAATCTTCCAACAGTTTCTTATCTTCATTGAAATTATTAAACTTGGTAAATCTTGTATCTAATGTATATTTAGTATTAGCTGAAAGATATCATATACCAATATAAGTGGTAATTTTCAAAGTCATGTATAAGTGATTTAAATTGTTAAACTATTAGGGACTTAAAAATATTAATAACTGCATAAAGTCTTATATTTGTAATATTTCATGTTATGCAATCTCCATAAAAGTCAGAATAACCGTGCATTAAGTTATAATTTAGTAATTGTGAAATACCACATACTGTAGGTATGTGATATCATCAACATACATGTGATCTCCCGACGGGAACATGGAAATCTCCCGGATTTTCAAGGGCTACTTTAACTTCCCGGAATTCCAAAATATCTCCCGGAAAATCGGCTTCTAGCCAAAATAAAAAAAATGTGTACGAAATCGCCGTTTAGGAGTATTCCCAAGTGATATAATTAGCCTATAGTCACTTGACTGCTCATAATCTTTGTTACTGTAATCTAATTGTCCAAACTGATACTTTAATTACACCTGTAATGCTAATTAAAGGATTAGGTCAGTTATAAACAAACGCCGTCGGTGATTTGTTTAACTGTGTTCCTGGGCATGGTATCACTAATTACCTGTCAATCAGAGATAACTTGCATGGCAATTAACTGTATGGCAATTAACTATCAGTTATTTAAAATAATTAATTCTTTGAACATTTAAATCTTTCTTTCAGCAAATTTTTCATAATTAACATGTCAAACTTTCTCTTTGAAAACATTGATTTTATTCTTTTAAAGTTGGGTTATTTCCCCCTTAAAATTTGTCTTTCCATTTCCATGAATTTATTTTTTAGAATTGAACTTTTGCTGATATTTGCATAATCAATATAACAGAAATTTTTATTTTACCACTATTTTAGCTAAAAAAAGTGTTTGTAAACAACATTTGTTTGATATTTTGCAAAATAATTTCTTTAAAATCACAAATTAATAGAAAGTAAAACTAAGATATAGATATTTATAATGCTCTGATCCTGACTATAATTTTCTCATTTACAAGTCAGAGTGCATAATGCAATTAATAATTCCCTGTTTCCCTTCTTTTTTCTTATAAAGCAAATATAGAGAAATAATTCTCTGTAACATTAACATCAACATAAAAGTAAAAGGGACCCATTATTATCACTGATTTGCTTAAATTTAAGCATTAAATAATAAACGAAAACAAATACATAAAATGTTAAATCAAAAAAGTAAAATATTGCCCTGCGAAACTGATACGCAAAAGTGACTAAAGGTCTCAGAATCTTAACTTAATCGCTGGCAGTATATATATTTTATGTGAAAATATGGCAATAAAAAATCTCCCTGATTTCACTTGAAAAAAATGGCTAATCTCCCTGAAAATCAAGGCTATCTCCTGCATTGGCTCCAGAGATCTATCACATGTATGCATCAAATAGGTTCACGATATGATGTAGTATCTTAAAAAAATTATATGAATACTTTTTACATCAAAATTGAGAAAAAAGTTTTTTAAGAGACAAATAAAATAAAATAATTAGAAAAATCAGAACATAAGAGAGGATTGAAGAAACTACAATATAAAAACTTACGGGATGTATACTTACTTTGATTTGACGGTAGATTTTTGCAACAAATTACGGAAGTCAAGTTGTTCAGCTTTAAATTTGATGCCAACTTTAGTTTTCCTGCAGCACACAACACATAAAGAAACAATTACATGCATACAATTCATGCTAAAATCTATATAATGCAAACTACTGATTCTTGGATATTTTTTTCTGGTGGTGCCATCGACAAGCACGTCGAACAATTTGAGTTTGTCTACATTAATCATGGTTTTCATGGGAGTTCACACTATGAGTGCCTTAGTTCTTAATCTTGTCCTTTTTATTTCCATGCATTGTGGCTGTCTCACATCCTTGTTTTGTCTTTGTTTTGTCTCTGTTTTTCTGTTGCCGTTTTTGCCATGTCTTTGGACTTCGATTTTTGTAATCATCACTTGCCTTGTTCCTTCGGTATTCTACTGCCGTTGTCTCATGTCGTCTTGTGCTTTCTTTTTTTTTGTTGTTTATAAAAATTTCAATATGTAGGAAAGTCAGTCATTCCAATTTCTACAATACTATTCTGTGATAAGAATAAGAATGGACCAAAATTTATGTCAATATAATTTTGTAAACGGCCTTTTCGACAATTTCTCTGTACTTGTTAATTCCATATTAATAAACCAATTTATCGCTGTTATCCATGCTCGTTAATATCTATCTACATTTACATCATAAAAACATGCAAAGTTCAAATGTTACTTGATTTTGGTTACCATAGCATCAGTATCAATTCACATGATTGCCATATGCCAGAAAAATGAAATCTGTTACCATGGTACTAAACAAAACTAATCTATCAATGCTTGTTTCATGTAGAATTTTTTTTTCAGTTAAAAACAAAGATAGCAAACTTAAAATTCATTTTCATCTCATGCAAGTTAATATTTTCATAATAAGAAACCACACAGAAACAATTTTCAAAGCAATTAAAAAAATAAAATCACTAAAATTGAAATCTGACAAAGATCCACTGGACAAGAAAAGACGTACCATTGACAAGTGACAATACCACAATGCAAAAATGAAAATTGTTATTCAGACATAGTATTTAACAAATCATTATCTTAATCAGTTAATAATCAATTATTGATTAAAAACATTCAATGCACAAGTCTTCAACTTACACTTCAGTTTTGAGTTCCGATCGGAAATCTGTTTGTTCTGGTCCAGATGGTTCTAAAAAATATTCAAGAAACAGAACTTTTCATTAGCGTGAATATACAATCTCTAACACAAAAACATTACCCCATTAAAACAAATAAACTCCTTTTCCCTGAAGAAAATTCATAAAAAGGGACACGAAGATACTTCTAGAGCATTTTTTTGAACACAGGTTATTTTAATAAAAAATATATAGAAATATTGGATGACTGACCCCTGCACAAGGCCTATATATAAAGAGTGTGGCCTCTCATTAATTATATTTGTGTCAGATTGACAAGAACAGGTATTCAATATGAACCCCTGACTTTTTATCAAAAGTGTCTAAAATTAAAAAATCTTTGACAAGCAATACTGTTTATTTTACTTACTCTTTACAAGCAAGGACACAGAGACACTAGCCTCTCCCTGATCGTTCTGAGCGGTCACTTTATAAGTACCAGCGTCTTCAGTGAGTACATCGGCAATCTGCATAGTGGTGTGATACAAATGGTCGTCTTGTATTGTCTCAATCTGTATCTTCTTGTCACTTGTCAATGGTACGTCATTTCTTGTCCAGTGGATCTATAAATACAAATTCATTGAATTTTGCATTATTGAACTTTTATGACTACAATTTAAAAAGACTTGATCAATACTGAAATGAAATCAAGAAACATTCAATTTAATGCTAAGTGCACCCTTATTGCATTTATCATTTACTATGTTACTCTAGTATAATCTGGAAATTAGTTAAAGAAAAATCTTGAAACCTACAACATAAACAAGAATTCTGATTTTTCCTACGACGAACAAAGTCACTTGTTATTTTTTGTACATCATACACCGACTCCCCACCCCTTAAGGATCCTCAATATTTAATTAAACAAGCATTTTCATTCATTCTAAAATTCCATGTCAAACAAGAAGATAAAGGTAACATAACATGTTCTGTTTTTTTTTTTATCAAATAGGCCCAACAGACCAGAAGGTGAATATTTTTCACCTCTTGTTGAAGACCCTCAGGCGACACCAAGATGTAGACAGGAATAAAAGCCCTGTCGTTGATAAACTGGAGTTATTTATGTATCGTGTGCGTTTTTGTCACATGTACATTTACTCCATATCCTTTCATTTTTCCCATTTGGGTTTAATGTTAGTACTATACCTGTGGTCCTGGGTTAGCCACTATTTTGGCTTCAAACATGACAGGTTGACCAATGTCGACAGTCTGAAATTTTGGTTTCTGTATAAATGATGGAGCCAGCCATTCTGGTTCTTCTACTGTTTCTTCTGGTGCTAAAGAAGGGTATATTTCATTAGTTGCTATAGCAACAGCATATACATGTAAACATTAAAGGCCTATAAACAACTAATACAAATTGAAGGAAAACTCTAGAGAGATCTGTTTCCCGCCAAAATTTTGACGTCTTATATCTCAAAAATTCCTGCATGGATTTTCAAATTTTTTTGCTCAAGTTGTTGCATTAGAAGTACTCTTCAAAACAAAAGGTCAGAATTTTAATTCTAATAACAAAATTTCTGACACTCGTACTCCCTTAATATTATAAGAGCATTATTAATTTTGGCACAAAGAAACTTCTTGTTACTTCTTGTAAAATCATTTGTACAATGTTAAATTTTGTAGACAGATTAATTGATTGGTGTTTAAAGCCAATCAGTGTAATGTTTCAGTCATAGGGTAAACTTGAAAAGATAGGTTTTATTGTTACAAAGTGAACAAAAAAAAATTATCAATGAGACAAAAAAGGCATAGGGAAAATGTTTATACATTAAATTATGTTATACATGTATTATTGTTCTTCATATTGTAATCACCTTATAGCATACCTGCCAACTTTCCTGATTTCATAGGTTACTTGGGGGAACCCCAATAAAAGCTTCAAGAATCGAAAGTGTAACTTGTATTTTTGAAATGAAACATTAAGAGACTAAGAATGAAAGGAAACTTATAATGGAACTCATTAAAACTTTGTTTGGGAAACATAAAATTTAACAAAAAACAAACCCTTATGACTTAAGATTTACAATTCTTAAATCTTGATCTGCTGCAAAAACCACATAAAGAGTTTCAGATATGGCAGGTGTGCCTAAAACAGCTAAAAACATGAAATTATTCATCATCTTACCAAGTACAGTAAGGTCACATGTTGTCATTGCCGACCCGACATCGTTCTTTGCCACGACTTTGTAATGTCCAGCATCCTCAGGATACACATCGGCAATAAGGAGAGAACATTCATCCCCTTCGTAGGAAAGTTGGAATTCCTCTGATGGGAAGATCATTTCTTCATCCTTATACCATGACACAGAGGGGCGTGGCATTCCTGTCACTTTGCATACAAGTTTGGCCTGACCGCCATCATGTGACGAGATATCTTGTAAGTATTGGATAATTTCTGGTGATTTTGTAATCTCCTTTTCTTCCACAGCTAAAATAAAACGAGGAAAATTCTAAAATTCTGTATAAATCATAAAAATTCTGAAATATAGGATCTAACATCAATGAAAGTACAAGATCAAGCACTCCAAGTTATAAAAAACTCTCATTACTGTAACAGGATTCAAAACTTGTAAATAAATTCTTACTTATGGTAACTGAAGTTTCAGAATTCTCATTTACAATAGGGTCTGTAAGTCTAGTTTCATTTTGGAACTTCTAGGACCAAAACTAGCACCCGGAAGTTGCATTTTAAACAGAGGCATATGACGTTTAAGGCAAAAACTTTGAACGTCATTATCCTGCAACTTCATATTTTGGGGGGAAACGTTTTCAAATTGCAATTTTATCGTGATTTTTCGGTGTCACATGACAACACTTACAGACCCTATTGTTAACAAATTCCATTTTGTGGTAATTAAGAAATCAGAACATAATTACATATGTAACTGCAAATGAATTCTTACTTTGGGTACGGGGGAGTCAGAATTCTGATCAATAATTATCAATTATTTATTAATCATAGCAATTGAAGATTTAGAACTTTCTTCAGTAATTGAAAATCAATTGTTAATAAATTCTTACTTATGGTAACTAGGAATACAAAACTTTCTTCAGTAACTGTAGATAAATTCTTACTAACGGTAACTGAGGATTTAGAATTTTCATCAATAATTGTTAATATATAGAATCCACAATTGCATCGAGTGAGAAACGACATTTCTACACAAGAGATGGTTAAGTTTTCAAATTTTCAAATGCGAGGCTTGCCAAGCGTTTGAAATATTTGAAAATTTAATTATCGAGAGTGTAGAAATGTCGTTTCTCACAAGATACGATTGTGGATTTTATTTCTCTAGTGATTTCAAGGAGATTTGGGACAAAAAACATGAGCCCCCTTTTCTTATGACCCGAAATAAATGTGAGAGCCTGACATCATCAGGCATGGTGACCTTTTTTCATGACGTATCAATGATGAAGTTGGAAAACAGCAAACATATTTTGATGTCATAATTGAATTTCATCCAATCACTTGCCAAGAACAACATTCTCTCTAGAGAAGAGAAATATATTTCTCCAACTGTTCAGGAAATGTGAAATCAGGACAGAAATAAGAGAAAAATTCTTTCTTATGGTAACTGAAGATTCAGAACTTTTTTCAGTAACTGTTTACATTGCTACTTATAGTAACTGGGGATTCAGAACTTTCATAAGCAATTTTTACTAATTTCTTTCTGACGGTAACTGAGGAGACAAAACTTTCATCAGTAACTGTAGATAAATTCTTACTCATGGTAACTGGGGATTCAGAATTTTCTTTGTAACTTAAAATAAATGCTTACTTATGGTAATTGGAGACTCAGAGCTTTCTTCAGTCACAGTAGATTTTTCTTCAATCTCCTCTTCAGATGATATGGGAATATCTTCATGAAGAGTGATTTTTTCCTCCACATCTTCATGGGAAACTTCAAATTCACCACGGACGGTAATTTCCTGTTCAACTTCTTCAGTTTTAACAGGGAGATCTTCTGGTATTGTGAATTTCTCCTCAACCTCTTCTGTTGAAACAGGAGATTCCACAGGAATTGTGATTTGTTCTGACACAACTTCTTCAGTAGTAACTGGAATTTTAACTGTGATTTTCTCCTCGATTTCTTCCTCAGAAGAAACAGACAGTGATCTTCTTTCTTCATCTGATATTTTTTCTTTCTCTTCTTCTGAAAAACAAAAGATTGCTGTTACCATGACAACAAACACAAGTTGGTACTACCAATAAAATTAGTGACATTAACAAATCATATATGTATCAGGCATACCTGTCAACCTCTAATGACCCAAAACCTGGTCATGACCTGCATTTGATGGCAACAAATCTGGTCATAACGCGTGACAAACTTTTTTTCATCCCAATTATTCTATTAGAAATGCGCGAAAGACTTTTTTTAACCTAATTATTTACCTATCGAGCAATTTATTTGCATACTTTAGTACTCACTTACTACCTACTTATAAACAACAGACATGATAATTTAATTTCATGTCTATTGAATACCTTTGGCTTTGTTTCACCTTTTCTGATTAAGATTTTTACCTGGACCAAAACTGGGCATACATTTTTGTAATGTGTCAATTTTTAATTCTGACCTAAAATCGTTGTTGATCATTGTAACTATCAGAAAAGTTCACTGTCTGATTTACTAATCACCCGGTCGCTTGATTTTACCCAACACCCCAAACTTTTATTTCCATCGCGAATATTTGTAAAGCTTTTCCGTTTTGTTGGGTTGTTGACGACATTGCTCGTCCAGAAATCGGTCTTTTCCATTGAGTTGAAGACATTCCCAGTACATTCAATGCGTGTAGTTATCTTAAAAATGGCTCATCAAACTCCATAACGGTAGGGGACAGTATTCCAAACCGATAGAGTAAAGAAATCACAACCGGAAATGTAAATACGAACATTAATACACAAAACGTTACCGGAAATCAAATCCGGGTGATCACGGGTGACGACTTCGATTCTCAGTTATTCAACAACCCGATCGGGTTACTACATCTCATCAGGTGACAAGTGAAAATATCGGGTATGACCCGCAGAAATTGGGTGAGTTGACAGGTATGATCAGACAGCTATAAATAGAAAACGAACAGTTTGTGGGTAAATATCTTATATCTTAATGTATGA
Organism: Modiolus philippinarum; assembly: GCA_002080025.1. Lineage (NCBI taxonomy): Eukaryota > Metazoa > Mollusca > Bivalvia > Mytilida > Modiolidae > Modiolus > Modiolus philippinarum. The sequence goes on along the minus strand of MJUU01022482.1, from coordinate 182,670 downwards.
AAACCTGAGGAGTTTCAACATTTTAAAGAAATCTCTAAAACTTGAAAATCACATTACTACAACTACAAATTAGAATGATACCCTCAGTCAAGTTTCTGCACATTCAATGAAGGTTACTTGTTACATCCATACAATACTTTGTGATTCAAAGTTCATACTGTCTTCAAACTTGATTTTAAAAGTTGTTGATGATAAAAAAGATGCAGTTTTTGAGAATTACCCTGGAAGATAACTAGATGCTTTATCACATAAATTCTATTAGTACATTAATATACCATACCTGCAGTGAGCCTCTCTTTTTCTGACAAGTCTTCAGCCAGTGAGAATACTGCCTCTACATCTTGAGTTTCTGTTGATTAGAAATAAGAAATTTTCATGAAAACCTGCAAATTCATATAGACAAATAAAATGGATAATTGCAAAGTTAAATATTCATGAATTATAGAACTGATAGAGTTAAAAACTTGCAAATGTATCATTAACTTGTAACAAAAATAGTAACACAAGGAAAAGTGGTACATTATTTAACAATACGTTTTGAATGACTCTATATTCCAAAAAACTTAACAGCCTCCATAACAAATGCTCTTCAGCATTCAATCTACTAGAATTATATCTTTTACTGCATCCGAAAGCCCTTTTTTTGTTTCAGTCTTCCATTCAATTTATGACTTCATCAGCAAAGCATTGTGGGTAAAATACATCAAATTAGAATGATTAGCTAGGACACATATAATGTTGAAATATTTGTTGCAAATGAAATAAAATTTGAAAATATGATCACTTTACCCACAATCCTTTAGTTTTACCCATAAATCTTAGTTACCCATGATCTTTCAGCTTACCCATAATCATTTAGTTACCCATATCCTTAGTTTCCAAAATGGAGAAATCAAAGTATTCATCCTTCAAACTTGTTTTTTCTAGTTTATTATTATGTTGTTCCACATAGTAACAAACGACATTCCCACAAAAAATAGCTAGCAAAACATTGTATTTGTAAATGTTTTACAGAAAGCTAGCCATACCATTGCTCTGATTTGTAAGCCGCTTACAGAAAGGTTGCCACCCTTTCAAAAAAATTTGAACTTACTGTACAACTTGAACAGAAAATTGTCAATTAAGCCTTTACACTTATTTATATCATGCCTTTAAGCCCCTCTTTAAGAAACACCCATGCTTTAAAGGCTGAACATTTCACACCATGCAGAAAATATGAAAATACTTATTTTGTAATATAATTCCCTACTTATACTTCCAATACACTAATATGATAATAGGTGCAAACTATGGAAAGGCATCAAGAGGAAAATCACATTTCACAAGATTGATTTCTGTGACATTTCATAAGTTCAAGATTGTCACAATTAATGCTATAGGATATGTCACAGTTCATAAATTCGGGATTGTAACACTTAATTTTTGCAAAACCTTATATTGTCTGCTACATGTAATCCCATCAGTCATTTTTGGATACGAAGACAAAGCTATCAAAATGATCGAGTACAGTAACTGATATTCAAAAATTTTTACATTGAAAAATATTGCCTTTGTATTTACTTTTTATTATATTTTTTCTGTACCTGTCTCTGCTATCCACTAAAACAAAATCAATTTTCTGTATCAATCATACGAAACAACAGAAAAACTAGGCAATGTATCCAGTCTTATCATTAATAGAAGGGCATGACACCCTTTAGTAAAGTCATCAAAAATCCCTTAAAATTCTACTGTTTCTATAAAGAGTGAGTTTATTCCATGGTTATAGCTATGTATGTGATTTAAAGTAAATAAAGAGAGGTACATTAACAAGAAGATTCAACTGTCCACAAAAAATAGAGAGTATTCAACTGTCCACAAAAA
>MJUU01022482.1:143294-172200 GCA_002080025.1 Modiolus philippinarum | reverse complement strand
TCTCCTTCAACAGAAATCTCAGTAACTTCTGGTTTCTCAATCTTTGTTTCGATGACAGTTTCAGGAATTCGTGGTTTCTCTGTTTCAACAGTGATTTCTGCTATTTCTGGTTTTTCTTCAGAGATGACCTCAGAAACTTCTATTCTCTCTCCTTCAACAGAAATCTCAGTAACTTCTGGTTTCTCAACCTTCGTTTCAATGACAGTTGCAGGAATTTCTGGCTTTTCCTTTGCAACAGTAATTTCTGTTATTTCTGGTTTTTCTTCAGATATGACCTCAGAAACTTCAATTTCATCTCCTTCAACAGAAATCTCAGTAACTTCTGGTTTCTCAATCTTTGTTTCGATGGCAGTTTCAGGAATTCGTGGTTTCTCTGTTTCAACAGTGATTTCTGTTGTTTCTGGTTTTTCCTCAGAGATCAGCTCAGAAACTTCAATTTCCAATCCTTCAACAGAAATCTCCGTAACTTCTGGTTTCTCAGTCTTTGTTTCAATGACGGTTTCAGCAATATCTTGTTTCTTCTTTTCAACAGTGATTTCTGTTATTTCTGGTTTTTCTTCAGATATGACTTCAGAAACTTCGATTTCCTCTCCTTCAACAGAAATCTCAGTAACTTCTGGTTTCTCAATCTTTGTTTCAATGACGGTTTCATCAATTTCTGGTTTCTCCTTTTCAACAGTAATTTCTGTTATTTCTGGTATATCTTTAGATATGACCTCAGAAACTTCAATTTCTTCTCCTTCAACAGAAATCTCAGTAACTTCTGGTTTCTCAATCTTTGTTTCAAGGACGGTTTCATCAATTTCTGGTTTCTCCTTTTCAACAGTAATTTCTGTTATTTCTGGTTTTTCTTCAGAGATTACCTCAGAAACTTCAAGTTCGTCTCCTTCAACAGAAATCTCAGTAACTTCTGGTTGCTCAATCTTTGTTTCAATGACAGTTTCAGTTATGTCTGGTTTCTCCTTTTCAACAGTGATTTCTGTCGTTTCTGGTTTTTCCTCAGAGATCACCTCAGAAACTTCAATTTCCAATCCTTCAACAGAAATCTCCGTAACTTCTGGTTTCTCAGCCTTTGTTTCAATGACGGTTTCAGCAATTTCTTCTTTCTCCTTTTCAACAGTGATTTCTGTTATTTCTGGTTTTTCTTCAGATATGACTTCAGATACTTCAATTTCATCTCCTTCAAACGAAATCTCAGTAATTTCTGGTTTCTCCTTTTGAACAGTAATTTCTGTTATTTCTGGTTTTTCTTCAGATATGACCTCAGAAACTTCAATTTCTTCTCCTTCAACAGAAATCTCAGTAACTTCTGGTTTCTCAATCTTTGTTTCAATGATGATTTCATCAATTTCTGGTTTCTCAATTTCTGGTTTTTCTTCAGATATGACTTCAGAAACATCCATTTCTTCTCCTTCAACAAAAATCTCAGTAACTTCTGGTTTCTCAATCTTTGTTTCAATGACAGTTTCAGGAATTCGTGGTTTCTCTGTTTCAACAATGGTTTCTGTTATTTCTGGTTTTTCTTCAGAGATGACCTCAGAAACTTCAATTCTCTCTCCTTCAACAGAAATCTGAGTAACTTCTGGTTTCTCAACCTTCGTTTCAATGACAGTTGCAGGAATTTTTGGCTTTTCCTTTGCAACAGTAATTTCTGTTATTTCTGGTTTTTCTTCAGATATGACCTCAGAAACTTCAATTTCCTCTCCTTCAACAGAAATCTCAGTAACTTCTGGTTTCTCAACCTTCGTTTCAATGACAGTTGCAGGAATTTCTGGCTTTTCCTTTTCAACAGTAATTTCTGTTATTTCTGGTTTTTCGTCAGAGATTACCTCAGAAACTTCAAGTTCCTCTCCTTCAACAGAAATCTCAGTAATTTTTGGTTTCTCCTTTTGAACAGTAATTTCTGTTATTTCTGGTTTTTCTTCAGATATGACCTCAGAAACTTCAATTTCCTCTCCTTCAACAGAAATCTCAGTAACTTCTGGTTTCTCAATCTTTGTTTCAATGTCAGTTTCAGTTATGTCTGGTTTCTCCTTTTCAATAGTGATTTCTGTTGTTTCTGGTTTTTCCTCAGAAACTTCAATTTCCAATCCTTCAACAGAAATCTCCGTAACTTCTTGTTTCTCATTCTTTGTTTCAATGACGGTTTCATCAATTTCTGGTTTCTCCTTTTCAACAGTAATTTCTGTTATTTCTGGTTTTTCGTCAGAGATTACCTCAGAAACTTCAATTTCCAATCCTTCAACAGAAATCTCCGTAACTTCTTGTTTCTCATGCTTTGTTTCAATGACGGTTTCAGCAATTTCTTGTTTCTCCTTTTCAACAGTAATTTCTGTTATTTCTGGTTTTTCTTCAGATTTGACCTCAGAAACTTCAATTTCCTCTCCTTCAACAGAAATCTCCGTAACTTCTGGTTTCTCAATCTTTGTTTCAATGACGGTTTCATCAATTTCTGGTTTCTCCTTTTCAACAGTAATTTCTGTTATTTCTGGTTTATCTTCAGATATGACCTCAGAAACTTCAATTTCTTCTCCTTCAACAGAAATCTCAGTAACTTCTGGTTTCTCAATCTTTGTTTCAATGATGATTTCATCAATTTCTGGTTTCTCAATTTCTGTTATTTCTGGTTTTTCTTCAGATATGACATCAGAAACTTCAATTTCTTCTCCTTCAACAGAAATCTCAGTAACTTCTGGTTTCTCAATCTTTGTTTGAATGACAGTTTCAGGAATTCGTGGTTTCTCTGTTTCAACAATGGTTTCTGTTATTTCTGGTTTTTCTTCAGAGATGACCTCAGAAACTTCAATTCTCTCTCCTTCAACAGAAATCTCAGTAACTTCTGGTTTCTCAACCTTCGTTTCAATGACAGTTGCAGAAATTTCTGGCTTTTCCTTTGCAACAGTAATTTCTGTTATTTCTGGTTTTTCTTCAGATATGACCTCAGAAACTTCAATTTCATCTCCTTCAACAGAAATCTCAGTAACTTCTGGTTTCTCAATCTTTGTTTCGATGACAGTTTCAGGAATTCGTGGTTTCTCTGTTCCAACAGTGATTTCTGCTATTTTTGGTTTTTCTTCAGAGATTACCTCAGAAACTTCAATTTCCAATCCTTCAACAGAAATCTCAGTAACTTCTGGTTTCTCAGTCTTTGTTTCAATGACGGTTTCATCAATTTCTGGTTTCTCCTTTTCAACAGTGATTTCTGTTATTTCTGGTTTTTCTTCAGATATGACCTCAGAAACTTCCATATCTTCTCTTTCTATAGAAATCTCAGTACTTTCTGGTTTCTCAATCTTTGTTTCAATGACAGTTTCATCAATTTCTGGTTTCTCCTTTTCAATTGTGATTTCCGTTATTTCTGGTTTTTCTTCAGAAATGACTTCAGAAACTTCAATTTCCTCTCTTTCAACAGAAATCTCAGTAACTTCTGGTTTCTCAGTCTTTGTTTCAATGACAGTTTCATCAATTCCTGGTTTCTCCTTTTCAACAGTGATTTCTGTTATTTCTGGTTTTTCTTCAGAAATGACTTCAGAAACTTCAATTTCCTCTCCTTCAACAGAAATCTCAGTAACTTCTGGTTTCTCAATCTTTGTTTCAATGACAGATTCATCAATTTCTGATTTCTCCTTTTCAACAGTGATTTCTGTCATTTCTGGTTTTTCTTCAGATATGACTTCAGAAACTTCAACTTCCTCTCCTTCAACAGAAATTTCAGCAAATTCTGGTTTCTCAATCTTTGTTTCAATGACGGTTTCATCCATTTCTGGTGTCTCCTTTTCAACAGTGATTTCTGTTATTTCTGTTTTTTCTTCAGGGATGACTTCAGAAACTTCAATTTCCTCTCCTTCAACAGAAATCTCAGTTACCACTGGTTTCTCTATTTCATTTAATCTGACTTCCATAGATTTTCTATCTATTCTAAAAGTTTCCCGTTCTATGATAATAATTTCTTCCTTAGGTCCTTCGATTTCAAGCTCTACAGTAGTAATTTCAGATACTTCCGTCACATGTTCAGTGACAATAACTTCTTCCTCGGGCCCTACATTTTCAACCTCTTCAACCTTTTCAGTTGTAGTTTCAGATACTTCTGTCACAGTTTCAGTGACTTGTTTGTCTACAGTGATATCCAATTTGACTTCTTCAAGTTCGGGTTTCTTTTCGATTTCAATAGTTTCTTTGAAGATTTCTTCTGTTGTTTCTTCTTCGGGTTGTAATTCTATTTCAGTCTGGAAGGTCTCCTTTGGTTTCTCCTCAACCTTTTCGGTTGGCTGTTCTTCTGGTTGTTCAATAATGACCTCCTCTTTTTCTTCTGGCTTTTCACTGACTTCCAGAGTTTCACGTTCTGTGACAATAACTTCTTCCTCGGGCCCTACAATTTCAACCTCTTCAACCTTTTCAGTTGTAGTTTCAGATACTTCTGTCACAGTTTCAGTGACTTGTTTGTCTACAGTGATATCCAATTTGACTTCTTCAAGTTCGGGTTTCTTTTCGATTTCAATAGTTTCTTTGAAGATTTCTTCTGTTGTCTCTTCTTCGGGTTGTAATTCTATTGCAGTCTGGAAGGTCTCCTTTGGTTTCTCCTCAACCTTTTCGGTTGGCTGTTCTTCTGGTTGTTCAATAATGACCTCCTCTTTTTCTTCTGGCTTTTCACTGACTTCCAGAGTTTCACGTTCTGTGACAATAACTTCTTTCTCAGGCCCTACAATTTCAACCTCTTCAACCTTTTCAGTTGTAGTTAGAGATACTTCTGTCACAGTTTCAGTGACTTGTTTGTCTACAGTGATATCCAATTTGACTTCTTCAAGTTCGGGTTTCTTTTCGATTTCAATAGTTTCTTTGAAGATTTCTTCTGTTGTTTCTTCTCCAGGTTTTAATTCTATTTCAGTCTGGAAGGTCTCCTTTGGTTTCTCCTCAACCTTTTCGGTTGGCTGTTCTTCTGGTTGTTCAATAATGACCTCCTCTTTTTCTTCTGGCTTTTCACTGACTTCCAGAGTTTCACGTTCTGTGACAATAACTTCTTCCTCAGGCCCTACAATTTCAACCTCTTCAACCTTTTCAGTTGTAGTTACAGATACTTCTGTCACAGTTTCAGTGACTTGTTTGTCTACAGTGATATCCAATTTGACTTCTTCAAGTTCGGGTTTCTTTTCGATTTCAATAGTTTCTTTGAAGATTTCTTCTGTTGTTTCTTCTTCGGGTTGTAATTCTATTTCAGTCTGGAACGTCTCCTTTGGTTTCTCCTCAACCTTTTCGGTTGGCTGTTCTTCTGGTTGTTCAATAATGACCTCCTCTTTTTCTTCTGGCTTTTCACTGACATCCAGAGTTTCACGTTCTGTAAAAATAACTTCTTCCTCAGGCCCTACAATTTCAACCTCTTCAACCTTTTCAGTTGTAGTTTCAGATACTTCTGTCACAGTTTCAGTGACTTGTTTGTCTACAGTGATATCCAATTTCACTTCTTCAAGTTCGGATTTCTTTTCGATTTCAATAGTTTCTTTGAAGATTTCTTTTGTTGTTTCTTCTTCGGGTTTTAATTCTATTTCAGTCTGGAATGTCTCCTTTGGTTTCTCCTCAACCTTTTCGGTTGGCTGTTCTTCTGGTTGTTCAATAATGACCTCCTCCTCTTCTAGCTGTTCGTGAATATCCGAGGGGCCAACCAGTTTAACTTCTTTAGTCTTTTGAGCTGTAACCTCTATTTGTTGTATTATTTCAGAAACCAATTTGTCAACAAACGTTATTAATTTGTCATCCTCAAGTTTACCAGTTTCGATAGTAATTTTAGATGGAAGAACCTGAGCTTTAGATTCTTCAGGTTTTTGAGCCATTACCTGAGATATAGGAAACTGATTAATTTCAGAGACAATTTCATCAAATATTTTTTCTGGTTTTTCAGAATCAATCTGACTTTGATCTTTCTCTGGCAAAGGAGATATTTTCTCGACAATCTGTTCCACAACATCTGGGGAAATGGGAAAATATGATGATCAAATTCCTTACCTCTGAGGCAAGTAGGATCTAACAAATCAATAATTCTTCGGTTGAATAAACTAAGAAACATTACTTATACCCGACGCAGCATGAAAAAACTGAACATATTGGCTGTCATGATGTCATAGACTGCTCTTTGTAAGTTTGATAAGAATGTTTTCCGAAAAAAAGAATAGAAATAAAGAATTTCACAAAGTCTTTTAGGCCTTTAGAATATTAATTCTCAATAAGAAAATAAATTTGTTTTGATCTTTGGTTTTTATCTACACTGAAGGAAAATAAGTTGCAAAAATTTCAAAATAGTTGCTCTTTATTTCTGTTTTTAATGATAGATAATAATACAATAAATTTCTGATAGCTGTTGATGGGAACTTGAAATGACTCCTTATAGCTTGGAACTTGAATTGTACAAACCAAAAAATCTCATTGCACAATTTCTGGTATTTCATTTGATAATGTGAATATTTTTTCTCCTCCTAAGGCACAACAAAATTACTAAAATAAGAATTTTACATACCAGTCAAAGTGAAATCATAAAAGATAAGAATGGTAATTTAGGCTCTTTTTAAAATGTATTTTAGAACCAAACAAAAATCTCTTTCTAATTTGTTGAGGGATTTGAAATTAGAAAGCAATAGTTATCAAAAGATATTTTGTGACATCAACAGCCAGATGACAATGACAGTATCATACCATTAAAAATGATAACCATTTGCCATCATAACAAAACAAATTAAAATATTTCAACAGTAGCCAACCCTGTATTATTTTTAATGAAATATTTCATGTTATCAAAATTGAGTGTGTGTTGGACACTATCAACTGGCATCCTGTTACATTATATAACCATAACTTTGTGGTTTTTCTTATACGATAGTGGGTACAGATCTTCACGAAAACACTTACATCGTCTAACCAAACTAAATCTAACTAAAACCTCAAAAAAGGCACAAAAACAAATAACCCTATTTGTTCTTTTTTTCTAAATACAATACACTACAAAGGAAATCAGTCATGACAGACTTAATACTATCTACTAAAAGAACAAGGCAAGGGAAGAAATGGTTTACATGACTCCTTATCTCTTATATACATATCATATTTAAAAAATTGATATTTGTAATATACAATTTAGATTCAACATATTAGGATTTATATCTAACCAAGATCAGCAAAAGGCGTCTATAAGACTAAAAACAAGGCTTAGTGACTTTTTATCCAATTTCAATGGTATAAGTTGAAAGTAACTAGACAAAAATAATGAATAAATACTATTTCATGAAGTCTCGAAGTCTTGAATCTACTTGGTCTTTGTAGACTTTAAAGTTCAAAATATCATTTTTTTTAAATTTAAAAATTTTTGCAAATATAAAACATAAGTAAATAAATAACGTAGAAATGGCCATATGCCGAAACTTAATTCACAATAATTTGCGTATTTTGTATTTATGTAATACTTATTTTTTTGAAAATGATATGTAAAGATAAGTGTCATGTGATATAAAATCTTCTGGACAAAAATTTAAAAAAAATCAAAATCTTTCAATATTGATGATAAATCACTTTATTAATTTTAGTCACTACAATCTGAAGTCTTTCCTTCAGAATTTCCTGTTGCCAAAATTGAGAAAAGCAAGCAAAATACTGTTATTTATTTTCTTAAAATCATAAATGTTCAGAGCTGATGGAATAAAAAGAGAATGAACTGGTGTTTAATCAGTAAAGCAAAGGGCTAAAGCAGTTTTTCTTTTGATCCTTTTGTTTGAATAAAATTATTTAAGACAAGATGTAAAACGGGATAACCCCCTACCCCCTTGAGCCCAGAGTACACCCCAAATTTGAGTCCCTTTTTTTTTTATTTGAAGTACAAGTACAAAATGCACTGACTTCTGAGTGTGCAGAGTCCATAGACTGAAGTGGTCAAGTCCAAAGTACACCAAAAATAAGGCCAAAGTCCCGAGTCCTAAAAGGGGGTTATATCATCATGTCAGATGATTGTACCAAAAAATTTCTAGATTCTCATCCAAATGTTTGAAAATATAAGGGTAGGTTGCTTATTTATTTATTTTTTTTCAATTCTAGTGAAAAATGCAAAAATTTTGACAGAAATGATGATAAATTGGCAAAAAAAAACCAAAAAAAAAACCAGAATACTCTTTTTAAAGAGGCTGCAAAAGACCGAAAGAGGATAAGAAACCCAAATTCCATTTGATTATGACTCAAGTGATTGTGATAATTTCAAGGTAGTGATTTTAAACTTTGATCGCTTGTTCTCAATTAAATATACAATCATGTACAAAGAACAAAATTCAGTTTCATTTGTTTTCAGAAGTTATATTATTATTTGTCCAAAAGATCTTCAATTGATTTCATTTTGGAGTAACAGGTCAAATTCTTTACTGCTATACTACATTTGTAAACTAAAGGTTTCAATACAAACACTCCTAGATAAAACCTTCATTGTATACACATTCAATAAACCCAAACAGGATTTCTAATAGTTCACACAAACACGAGCAAATGTCCATTTCACTGGGAATATATTCATCACACCTGGACAGGATTTCAGATGGGTTCTAAAAACTTTAAAACATTTGGATTGATCACTCAGTCAAATCTGAATACAAAACTGGGGAAAGATGAAAAAATCAACACAGACAAAACTCTGTACCTACCTGGTTTGTCTTGTATATCAAACTGGAAGTCTGCTGAAATGTCTTGTTTCCCTTCTACTGGTTTCTCCTCTTCAATGGCTGTAGGAATAAATAATTCATAAAATATCTACATAACTTGAGATGGAGATTGAAATAAAAAAAAAGAAATAAATAAACATGGTTTCTATGGCAATTATTTAAAAATAAATAAATAAATAAATACTTTAATGCTTTCATTTTACTAAAAATAATTGTAATTGACTTGGAGATGTTTATCACAAAATTTTGAATAAAAAAGATATTATTAAAATTCTAATCAATTTACTGTAAGATTTAATTGATTAAAACAACTATAGTCAATTGTTCTCAAACGTTTCTTGCTGACTTTTCTGACATCTATTAAAATATTGTAAAATATTGACAAAGTGATGTCAATCCCTTACAATTTAACCCCCAAAAATGCTAAGTTCAGCATCTTGAAAGAAATTGTAACATCACCAAATCAACATATCAAAATTTCAAATAGACCTAATCCTATCAAAATTTCAGCATAAATCAACATTTTACCAGCATGTAAAACATACAATTTTTTGTTTGATTGTGGAAATGTAAAATTTTGAAAGATTTCATTCATTTTCATGAAGGCAAAAAACCATGCATAACACATGCAATTTTTCATTAAATTCAATCATAACAAACATCTCTTTTTAAAATTTGTAAGCACCTTTTCATATAAATTATTTATTTATTTCACAAAATTTAATTCTTCAAATTTCAAAACATACTAGATGCACTTGTAACAACAAAATTTTAATGTTTTAAAGTCCCAAACGATCGTGCATTAAACAATACTTGCTTTTTTGTTTAAATAAATGCAAATTTCCGTGCATAGTTCAAAATTCATTCTTTTCCAATACAATTACCTTTTTCCTGTGATTTTACGAAAAACAACTCTACATTCAGTTAGTTGAAAGGAAATTTTATGCTCCAACAAATGGTTTAAGGACAAACCAAGTTCAAAAATGCATTCAAAATGAGCAGTCTCATAACCTGGCAAAAAGCTCTCTGGCCATAGCTGCATGCATTTTGCGGAGGGTTGGTTAAAAAGGGTTTGACTTACTTCATGCCAATGTAAAATTTAATTCAAAAATACATTAAGTAGCCTTTTGTTTCTATTGTAAAGAACCCTTTTCTCTCCCTCATTATTACAATATTAAGAATGCAAAAGCATTTTTAGTCATGCTGCCTGCTTTTCATCTCAACATTTCTAGCACATTAATTGTCAATAGCAGGCAAATACCTTCTACGATTGTTTCCTTGCTTTCCTCAAAAGTGAAACCAAGATCTTGTGGCCCACTAATGCCTGGTACAATTTTAGAAGCAGAGACATCAACAGTTGAGATTTCATCAATTTCTGTGGTTTCAGATATTGTTAATTGTTCGGCTTCAATAGTCCCATCCGAAACACTGGGAAACAATTCCTCTGCTGGTTTTTGAGGGATTTCTTCGCCAATTTCTGAAATTTCAAATGCTTCTTCCCTTACTTTGGGAATTTCAATCTCTTCTATAACTACACCTTCAGCTTCCACCTCGATAGGTTTTACATACTCATCCTCAGATGTTTCCTCTATTTCAATGTCAACATGTTCATATGCCTCAGTATCTTCAACCTCTCCCTGGATTTCAGTAGCTTCCTCAAAACGTTCTTCATCACTTTCCGAATCTAAAACATCTTCTGGAACTTCCATCACGACTCCTTCAATTTCTGAAGTATCAGACTCGAGTTCATCGTCTGTAACATCGACAATGTCAGAAACTGAACCCTGAATATCATATTCCTCTTCTACACTATATTCATGCCTTATTTCACGTGATATTGTTGCAGTTTCCCCTTCCTCATCAAAAACTGAAACCTCTTCAAACTGAATTTCTTTTTCTTCAGGAATACTTGTACTTGGTGCAGTGTCCATTTTCGCTTCCACAGTTTCACATTCTGTGACAATAACTTCTTCCTCAGGCCCTACAATTTCAACCTCTTCAACCTTTTCAGTAGTAGTTTCAGATACTTCTGTCACAGTTTCAGTGACTTGTTTGTCTACAGTGATATCCAATTTGACTTCTTCAAGTTCGGGTTTCTTTTCGATTTCAATAGTTTCTTTGAAGATTTCTTCTGTTGTTTCTTCTTCGGGTTTTAATTCTATTTCAGTCTGGAAGGTCTCCTTTGGTTTCTCCTCAACCTTTTCGGTTGGCTGTTCTTCTGATTGTTCAATAATGACATCTTCTTTTTCTTCTGGCTGATCACTGACTTCCAGAGTTTCACGTTCTGTGACAATAACTTCTTCCTCAGGCCCTACAATTTCAACCTCTTCAACCTTTTCAGTTGTAGTTTCAGATACTTCTGTCACAGTTTCAGTGACTTGTTTGTCTACAGTGATATCGAATTTCACTTCTTCAAGTTCGGGTTTCTTTTCGATTTCTATAGTTTCTTTGAAGATTTCTTCTGTTGTTTCTTCTTGGGGTTTTAATTCTATTTCAGTCTGGAAGGTCTCCTTTGGTTTCTCCTCAACCTTTTCGGTTGGCTGTTCTTCTGGTTGTTCAATAATGACCTTCTCTTTTTCTTCTGGCTTTTCACTGACTTCCAGAGTTTCACGTTCTGTGACAATAACTTCTTCCTCAGGCCCTACAATTTCAACCTCTTCAACCTTTTCAGTTGTAGTTTCAGATACTTCTGTCACAGTTTCAGTGACTTGTTTGTCTACAGTGATATCCAATTTGACTTCTTCAAGTTCGGGTTTCTTTTCGATTTCAATAGTTTCTTTGAAGATTTCTTCTGTTGTTTCTTCTTCGGGTTTTAATTCTATTTCAGTCTGGAAGGTCTCCTTTGGTTTCTCCTCAACCTTTTCGGTTGGCTGTTCTTCTGGTTGTTCAATAATGACCTCCTCTTTTTCGTCTGGCTTTTCACTGACTTGATGAATTTCATGTTCAAGTTCAGCTGTTTTCTTAATTACGGTAATTGTTTCACGTTCAATGACAATTGTGTCATCCACAGGCGCCCTTACTTCCCTTTCTACTGAAATCTCAACTACTGATGTCTCGTCTATCCGATCGGGAACAGAGTCAACATCTTTTGAAAGCTCTGTGGCAGTCAGTTCATGATCTATGATCAATTAATATTAATTTAGAATATAATAATTATCTTACTTCAAATCGATTATTCTTTATACTGTACAAATATCTTACCATATAATTACTGATGGGTTTGAATTTGAAAGAAGTTAAGAGTTTTTACTGAATCATTAATTTTTCTGAAGGTGAAGATGGAGAATAAACTGATGAAAAAGTGATTCAATATACCGATGAGAGAAACACAAAGACATATTGTTTTTCATCAAGAAGTCACTACTAGACTTTCCAAACTGTACATATACTTAATTGAGATAACTTTAGGCTATTACAGTAGTTTCATCTGATATGTAGAAAGCTTAAGGTAGTAGACCTAGGCAAAGGGAGAATACTCTTTAAATCAGTAAGGCGTTTTCATCAGTCTGATTCATCAATGATTTTTAAGCATTTATGTGAAAAAGAATTAAAATCATCTATGTCACTTAGAAGCTTAGAACATATTAATAAAGACTGATTAAAACAAACATACATAGGATTTTTAAGAGTTATGTCCCTGAGTANCATAGATGATTTTTTATTCTTTTTCACGTGAATGCTTAAAAAGCATTGATGAAACTAACTATTTCAAACGTCTTACTGATTTAAAGAGTTATCTCCCTTAACCTAGGTCTACTACCTTAATTGAGATAACTTTATTGGCTATTACAGTAGTTTCATCTGATATGTAGAAAGCTTAAAATCAAACTGAGTTTTGGTATTAAATGAGTAGTCTCAAATTATAGTACAAGAAATATTTTATCATGTTTTAGCAATTGTTATTCTTGAAACACTGACAAAACTACAATCCCAGTATCCTTGAATTAGCAAAATTTCATCAAACCATAAATATTGGTGCCCCCAAAAAAATGAATTAAAAGAATTCTAAAACTGAGACTCATGAAACCTTAATTTAGTCCACAAACTTATGAGAAGACAATTGTCTTATTGTGAATATATTCTTAATTATTTATGTTTTATAAATAGAAAACATATTTCTCTAATGATATGTCAAGTTTAAACCGGTTTTGACCCGTTTGATAAATTTTCTTTATTCAACGTATGTTGAATAAAGCCCTGTGCTAAATCCCGCCAAATCTATTCGGAATACAATTCTCGGTGTTTATCACTGATCATTAGAGAAAAAGATTACATCACTTTATCCCGTTAATACCATATTTTATCCACTCTGGATAGTTAAATTTGAAAATTTTAAAATGCACAGCAAGCCTCGCAATTAAAATTTTAAAATTTAACTATCTCTAGTGGATAAAATATGGTAATGAACGGGATCTTGTGGTGTAATCTATATATAATACACAGACACACAGTTCATTCTGACAAAGACACATATATTTTAGGATTGAGGGCTGCTTGGTTCAAT
Organism: Modiolus philippinarum; assembly: GCA_002080025.1. Classification (NCBI taxonomy): domain Eukaryota; kingdom Metazoa; phylum Mollusca; class Bivalvia; order Mytilida; family Modiolidae; genus Modiolus; species Modiolus philippinarum. The sequence goes on along the minus strand of MJUU01022482.1, from coordinate 159,015 downwards.
TTGATCAAACAAGGTTCAAAAAGTTCATTTCAACCAAAAGTTTTGGATAAATAAGGTTCGTATTGACACAAACCAAGGATATAATGTTTGAAAGGCTCATTCTAATTGTGGTAGACAATATTGTAAAGCTTTAAAGACCAGGAAAGTTTTATAAAATCCTGCAAATCAGACTTATTGGGTAAAGAACAAAACAGGAGAAATAAACAAAATAGCAGGTAACATGGCAATAATGACAGAAATAAATAGTAAAATTCATGAAATATTGTATCCCTTATTTAGGGATATATACACACATGGAGATAATGAGATATTTGAATATCCAAATAAAATTTTTCAATAAATATCTCTTTATGACATATTTTCAAATTACTGTATTTTGAAGAGGTATTTAGCTCAACTAAATCCTAAAAATTAACATTTATTTTTTTTTTAATTTCTCCCATACTGCCATATTACCTGCTAAACAATAACACCACTAAATTCTCGTGAAAATACAAAACATTTACATGTATTTATTTTCTTATGTACCTACAACATATTATTACAGCTAAAGTACCAATTGTCCCACCCTTCACACAAATTTTACTTTTTCTTTTAAAAATTTTTCAAATTATAAGATTTTTCATACATATTTTATAATATTTGCATGTAGTAAAATAATTGAGAAATGTGACCTACCTTTGAGAACAAGATCAGCACTAGTCCTTGTTGTACCAAGGGGATTGGTTGCCTCACAGATGTATTCTCCCTCATCCTCCTTGAACGTTTCATCTATTTCCAGAGTACAAGTACCGTTGCTATGGTATTCTGTCCTGTATGTAACGGTATCTGTGATTGGTTGATCATCAAGGATCCATGTTATTTTTGGTCTGGGTATTCCAGTAACAACACAAGTAAATTTGACAGGTTTTCCTTCAGGTATTGTAATATGTTCTAGTGTCTTAGTAAATTTGGGAGCCTCCCCAGTGAGCGAGGTAGGCACTTCCTCTTCCTGTTCCAAAATTTCTGGTTTTTCCTCCTCGGTAGGAGCTTCTTCGAACTGAGGAAGTTCCTCCTTGGGCTGCAACAGTTGTTCTTCAAGAGTGATCTCCTCTTGAACATCCTCCGGCTTGGTGTCTTCACTTATCAGAACCTCAGTCTCCTCTGAAAATATTTGGGAGACCTCTGGAACTGTCGCCTTGAGAGGAACTTCCTTCTCCTCAGGAAGAGGTGTCTCTTCTATCGTAACTTCTTCTGGAGCAGTTTCAACTACCACCTTAGTTACGATTTCGAAAGAAACTTCCTCCGTCTCAGAAGTGACAATGTCACTTCCTGTTGTGTCCAATGTTGTGATTTCTGTCGTAGAAGTAATCACTTTATCAGGAACTTCAATGTCTTGACCCTCCAATTTCTTAGTTTCCTCCTCTGGTACCAGTTCAGCTTCTTCCTCTTGCTGAGGTGCTGTTTCTGGAATAGTTAAACAAAGAATTATAGACATGTGGTAATTGATAGGTTGATATGGTAGAAAACTTAGATTCCAGAAAAATATAGCTATTTAAGAATCTAAAAGATTGATCGTTAAGTGAATGGTGTACAAAAAATTAAGCATTACATCAACTCCAAAAATGAGAATTTCTAATTTTGATGAAAAAGAATATTTTTCTCACTAAATTTGCTTGTTTGAATACCTTACTAGATTTTTTTCTTTGAAGTTCTCAAAAACTTTCCAGAAGAAACCTCTTAGTTTCTGTCTTTATTTGAATTTAAGTGTTCCCCTCTGGTTTAACTTCAATTTTGCTCAAGGTCTTAGATAGTTTATTTGGTCAGCGTCCTTTCTACATTTCTTTATCAAGGTCTTTTCTATTTTTCATTGATCAAAGTGTTTTCTATCTCTCTATTATCAAAGTCTTCTCTATGTCTTTGATCACTGTCTTTTCTATGTTTTTTTTTCTATAATTCATTGATCAAGGTCTTTTCTATGTTTCAGTGATCGGGGTCTCTATGTTTCTTTGATCAAGGTCTTTTCTATGTTTTTGTTATATTTCATTGGTCAGGGTCTTTTCTATGTCTCATTGATCAGGGTCTTCTATGTTTCAGTGATCAGGGTCTTTTTTTATGTTTCTTTGATCAAAGTTTTCTCTTTGTTTCTTTGATCGAGGTCTTTTCTGTATCTCTTTGATCAATGTCAATGTATCTTTTTGTTGTTTCAGAGAAAGATATATGTCCCCTTACTATAACAATCCTCTCAACATATCCTTCGCCATGTACCAACACCAGCTTACAGATTACTGTCACAGAAACTTCTATGAATTTAAAATTTAATGCATCCACAATAATTCTTGTAACATTCACTTGTTCCCCTTGTATCCTCTCTTTATTTACGAGTTTCAGTGAATTTCTGAGACTCTGGCCATCTTTCAGATAAGAAATTATTTCTTTTCTCATCCTGATATTTAAACTTTTTTAAACTTATTTACTCTTTACTCTTTATAATTTCAAAGCTTCCTCCAATGTCATACATAATCATTTACCTTCAATTTTTTGGGTTCGTCTTTCTAACTTTTGTGATGTAAATTGCGTTTTTCTTTTTTTGTTGTTGTTGTTGTTGTTTTGTTTTTATTTTCTTTCAGCAATTCAACTAAATTATGGAGTGACCATTTGCACCATACTGTCACCAAATTTTCTTTGAAAATTTCTTCTGTTTACTTTTTCAACATTTGTCACTCAATCCAAGGTTTCAATTTCATTTTCAAGCTATTGTTATCTAAAGAATTCTGAATTTACAAAACTTCTAGTGTTCGAGGATAGTGCACTGTTTTTCGAGGGACCATGGTCATTTTTCCCAGCCCTTCCTTAAAGTAAGTAGATCTCAATCTGATATACTTATACTTTGCTAATGTATTGCCATTATAAGTATCCACTTCCATAATCGACAAACACCAAGTTTTGGCAGGAAAATTATTCTAATTTTACCCTTATTTCTGGGTGTTATATGAAAAGACTTACAGACTATATGGGGTAACTGGATAAACAACTTTCACACTTAGACCCCAAAAAAATTTAAAACATCAAAACATCATCTACCTTATTTACATACACAATGTAACGCCAATGAAACCTACAGGGTTAACATATATAATATCACCAATTTTAAGTGGAAATGAATAAATACCGAAGTTACTGTAAATTTTAATTCTGCATATGTGCATTTCTACAACTTATGTCTCTTAAGTGCAGATAAAATCTAAACGTTTGGAAGACCAGAAACTCAAAGATGTTTAAAACTGATAGAGAACAAATAACCAATATGATCTAAATGTAAAGCCAAAATCAGCTAAGGACAGAGCTTTGCATGAGGGAGATACTCCTTAGTTTTCAACAAAATTTATAAAAATTTAGATATTGTAATAGAATCGACTTTCGCGCCAGCACAGAAGTACTGACTACTGGGTTAACATACATAATATCACCAATTTTAAGTTGAAACTGATAAACGGATGATGGACCACCCCTCTTCATTAAAATTTACAAATTGGTGAATTATCTCCCATTCCTAGTTTTGATCAGCAACTTTATTTCTTCATGCACTTTTTTAGTTATATACAACAACTGTGTAATACTTCATCAAAATCCAATGAGCCCTTAAAGGAGGACATCCTCTGACAAGGTATACAGAGGGGGGGACGGACGAAGAGGTCGATTCCTTTATAGACCACACTTTGTTTGAGAGGGGTATGATGATTATGTTTAAACATCCCGCCTTCTCTATAAGAACATCAAGGTGACCAACAAGATTATCTCTTAAACTTTCATAGCTTTTTTCCTCAGTGAGATATATAGTTTTCTCCTTGTTTCCCTTGATTGATTGATTGAATATTGTCTACTGAGCAATATTTCAGCTATATCAAGACGAGAACAAGTTTGTTAATAAATAATCACTTTGGGCTATGGAAAGGGTCATGGGACGGGAAATTCTGACTGCCACTGGAAAAGTAGGGTGAAATACATAGGGATGGGGAACCTTGTTTCCCTTGAGAAATGGTGTGTAATAAAGAATTTGCTTTGTCTTGTTTTTTAGCAACACAATTTTTTTTATGATTAAATATTCTTTGTACAAATATGTTTGATGACAGTACATTTTGTTGTTAATAATAAAATACAGTGACTGATTATTTTTAGATATTTACATGACGAGCAACAAGATCTCGCCAAGTAAAAATTTTTGTTACAGTACTTTGTTTTCTTTCACCTAAACAATGAAATTTTAACTAAAGAAGAAATTGGCTTTAACTACACAATAAAAGAAAATGTATCGAGGAAGTTTACAAGTGACTGAGCTGAAAAGGGGAGACAAATACAAATCAACATACCAAACCTTCAGACCAAATATCAAATCATTAATACAAACACAAACTGAGAAATCATCAACAATCATAAACAATCATTTAAACAGATCGTAGATGAGGGACAGACATAGGAAGGGGAAGCCTGTTAAAAATCACCAAGTTAAAGCATCTGACCGATTTTATAATAAATTCTACATATGAAAGCAGAGAAATGTTCCAGCCTAAAAAAAAATTATGTACATAAGAACAAATATACTAGACTGAAGAGGGTAAAACTTTATGCAGCTGTGGACTAATGGCCGAACCATAAATGTAGTATCAGTGCAATATTGCATCATAATTGCAAGGTTTGTTTGCAAAATTCTTAAAATTCGTAACTCCATAGCCACTTTCTCATCTCAGCCCTAACTTTGTTTCCATATTAAAAGTTGAAAACCAAAGTTTAGGATGAAGCATGATACAAACACCACTTTTCCTCTGAACTCATCACTTACACACCAAGTTTGATCAGTACATTTTTTTTTTGGTCCAAATTTATAATTTTTCAAGGGCATAACTCAAAACAACCTAATAAAACTTTGAACCCAAAATTGAACCTGGCCCAAGTTTTATGGTAAACTTACATGCCAAATTTTGAGGACACGCTCCTTTAATTATGTTCAAAAGTTCTAAATCAGAAACCTTTAGGGATGGAGAGATGTCTGACACATAACTGAGGATATCACATTATACTCTGCCATTTTAGGGCATAGTATAAAATATGCATCTGTTTGTGTTGTTCTCATTGATTCCTAGATAACCATTTCAAAATCATGTCCTTGGTGAGATCTGGTCACATGACAGCAAGAGTTTTAAATGTACATTGTAAATGGCTACGTTTAGTCATGCATTTTTTGTTCTTTGTTTTGTTTTTGTTATTTTTGTTTTTGTTTTTTGTTTTGGTTATTGGTTATAATGATATGCCAACTTGATTTTCATCTTTCGTTCTGTATAATCAATTTCATTTTAACTCCGTTTCGAGTAATCCCCGAGTGTTTCCAGAAACCATAATTCCCTTCAGAATATCACCAGCACCATAACAAAATGATTTCCCCTCGTTCAAATTTCAAATAGTATTACTGTAAACGTGGCAATTTTCGTAGGGTGTTATTTTCAAAATTTTGTTGAACAAACAATTAGTGAGGAGGAAATATTCGTGCTAATAGCCTTTTATGTTCCACCATGCCATTGCTTTATCATGTAAGACTTCTAGGCGAAACTATTCGCGTGGGGGAAAATTTCACGGATTTTTCTTTGATTGCGAAAATAGCAAAAATTACCCCCACATGAAAATTTCTACGTTTACAGTAATTGATTTTTGTGATATTTTGGACTTTAAGCATGACATAAATATACCTGTCCTTTGAATACAAATCAACAAAAGTAAGATTCAGACCAATTCACAAACCATTTCTCTCAGTCTGATGCAGCTTTCAATCACTTGACAAAAATAATTATTTGATCAAACTATCAAAAAACTAAAGTACCTCAGTTGAACAAGCAAGAATTGAATTTTGAAAAGATCTCAATCTCATATAAAGCTCAGTTACTTGCTTTGAAAAGCAAGTGTCTTATGGGGATAAATTATCTCATGTAGATAAGTTTTTAAATTAGTATGTATCTCATGTTGACAAGTACCTCATGATAATGGATGAGTAATAATCTCTTTATGATGAGTAAATATCCCATGCTGATATGCATCTCATGATTACAGATATCTCATGTGGACAAGCAATATTCCATGTGTAAACTACATATCACCTGGACAAGAAACTCTCCATTGTTTTGTGCAGATTTGATAAAGTAAGAATACAATAACCTCAGAACTTACTTATTTGTTATCTGTGTCAATGCTAAGGCTTATTCCTGACTTCTAGATTTGTAATTTCTTTTTTACATGTTTCAATGCTTTATAGATGAGAAACAACAATAAAAACTTAGCTCCTATGCCAATTTCAACTTATCACTGGAATACACAATCCACATGAAGACGACAGATCTGCAAGAATATATTGGTCGGCTTTTTTAGTGTTTCTGCTCTTTTTAATTTTTGCTGTATGTTTTTGCATCTTTATAATATTTTTTAAATTTTAAATTCATCCCTTATAACAGCTCACATGCCGATGTATCTCTTTATTTTGTTTTTATCACTGGAATATATTATTGTGTAAATGCCAGGTGTCAAAGAAAACAATTGTGAAACTAGTGATATTCTGATGTGATAGATTACGTTTCATGGACATAAACTTAAAACTTATTACTAATACACCAACCTGATTTGGATATAACAAATAAAATTTCTCTCTTACCATACAGTGAAGACAGTGGCATGCAGGATGTCAATCGCAAAGCTAAAATGTATACATGCATCATAGACAAAAGTTAAGTCATGTGACTGTCATGTGATTCTGTAGCAATAATTCAAAACAACTAAACCCAAATCAAATCAACTCAAATTTAACTCAATTAAAATTCCGACAAATGTTTTTGAATAAAAAATATAATGGCATTTGGCTGTCAATAATATATTAAATATATCATTATTTCTGTAAGAGTACAACAGAATTTTATTAAAAAAAAATATGCTTATGCATGTAAAACATACTGAAGTTGATATGAAAATAATTGTTTCAACATTCTAAAATTTATAATCTATCAATTTATGGAAATTGCAAATTCTTTTTTGTACTTTTACAGAAAAATCAAGTATATTAAGATATTGTTCAAAATCAACTTTTTTATTTTGTCTTCTTGACCTGAAGGAAAAAAGCAGATTAAAATAAAAGATAATTATTATAAAAGCTGAAAAAATATGTATCAAATCAAACAAATTGCTAAAATATTACCTTTTAATTGATATCCTAAACCTTAGAGAAATATCATTAATAAAATAATTATGGATAAAATAGTTTACAGTCACATTTATAACCACTCATCTTTAAGAAATTAGTCTGAAAAATATACAAAACAGCAAATTAGCATTCCATTATTAATAAACAACAAATAGGGAAACAAACAGGGCAGCAATGCAAACAAGCAACAAATAAAGCAAGCAATAGAGTGACAATATTCTAGCAGGTGAGCTATAGGACAACCTTGACGTACACCTTTGTTTTTTCTTATGTGTGTAACTAATCAATAAATAGTTTTTTTCTATAAACTGGGATCAAAATGTTTAAAACACCAATTTAAAACATTACAACATTTACTGAAAAACAGTCTAGAATAAATTGAACATTTAAATAACATGCCAAAAACGACTTATTGTCGCAGTGATAAAAGGAAAGATCATGCATTTCTAAACAAGAAAAACGAGACAGAGAAAAGCATTTTTTCCACAATTTTATTTGGTCCAGTCTATAAACAAATTCAAGTTCAGTCAACATAATAGAAATCACACAAATTTTCTATACATTTTTCCTCTACAAATTAAGAGTTTTATTTTGTAGACAAAATAAATGTAAGGTAATTTACAAAAAAAGTATCACAGTTGGTGCTCACCTGCCTACATATTAAGCCATCTAACATCTGTTTATATTTAAAATTCCAAATGCTTTTTTACCACGTTGACTTATCATCGAAGTAAGGGGAACAATTATTTAAACCATAAAGCAAGAGGAGTAAGATTGTCTCCCTTTTTGTAATTATAAAAAAAGAAATTTGATTGTTTCCCTTTTGTATAATTGTTAAAGGTAGATAATTGGATAACCCCTTCCTAACTAATGCAGGGGAGACGACATATTTTCTTTTTTACGAGAAAATAATTGTTTTTAAAAGAATATCCTTCAATTAAGAAACAAAATGGCTGCAAATGATGACAGATGTAAGATAGTTTGTGCAAAGAATGAAATTTGCTTTCCTAGAAATTTCATATCAGCAAAATTTTTCGTTTTTTAGAAAATGCCTTTTTAGTTTTAGAAAACCTGAGATTTTTGTGGCCATTTTTCCCTAACAAATGGTAATAAAGAAAACAAATTATTGGGTATAATTAATAAAATATTTTATATCATTCATTATTTTCTGCTGATATAAAATTTCTTTACAATAATGAACATTGGTTCATTCCTTGCATATTTAGCCATTACTCAAAATAAAAATGTCTAAATATATCCCTGAGGCATACTATGACCCAAATCTTATAAAACAGAATTTTTGTGATGTGATTTCCCCAAAAAGACTTTACAGTTTTCCTCTTCACATCAAGTTGAAATAACTGTCATTCCTTCCGTTTAATCAGAAGAGCATGTACCTGATTGCTTTACATGACTGTCATTTGAACATGATCTAAGTTAGGGTGTTGCTTGATCTTTTGTACCATCACAAAAACTTCATTTCAATAAGACTTGTGACAAATCAAAATTATTACTAAGAAAATAAGTGAAAATTAAAACAAACAAAAATTCTGAGTATTGGCTGACTCAAACTAAAAACAAAATTGTAAAGAAAAATCAGAAGCAAAATAAATAAAGCAAGATATAAATTAAATAAAAACAAAACAAAAAGCATAAGTCTAAAAACAAATGTGCATTTTATAAAATATTTCTATAAAAATTTGACACTAAATGACTTTTAGCAAATGAATAAATGCACATATTATGCAAATATGATTTGTAAATGCCACCATTATTGAATTAGATATATCATTATTCATTTTCTATTTTGGCACAAATGTACTTTTGGTTTCAATAATGACTGCATTCACAAATTAAATTTATATTTTTAACATTGTATTGCATCATGATAATCTTGCAAACAGAGACATTCATGGGTAATGTTGAGATGTTTTTCTCTATTTGTTTGTTTTTTTTTATTAAAAAATTGACAAATATAATTAACTGATCATCAAGATCAATTGCAATCATTATTTTAGCACTATCTTTTCCAATTTCTGGTTCCCTGTCACAGGGTGGTCCCTTTTCCCTTGCATCATCTCATCAGAACCCATGCCAGAGACAGAATAGTAAACAAGTCCAGATGCAGCTCAAGAGTTTTAGTAACCATGAACAAAAGGGGCAGACAACCAAAAGAAGGACAAGAATCATTATCAAAAGCTGCATGCATTCATCGTCAAAACACAAGGGTTCCCCACCTAATGTTGTGATAATTTCTTCTTCTGTAGTTTCGTCCTTTTCACGGGGTATTTCTTGCGTAACTTCTGTGTCAATTTTGTCAATATCACTCTCAGCAGCTATTTGTGGTTCTAAAAAAGATATTTTATATTTTTTGTTTTTTGTCTTCTTGATTTATTTTTTTATGCTAATGTTGCTCTATCTAAAGAATGCTATTCTAAATTTGACTACATTTCTCATGCTAAATGCTATGCTAAAAACTAATCTACAATGATGCTGCTGATAGTGACACAGTAAAGACAGAAGCCACTCTTACCTTTAACCTTTTTTTTTAAGCCATTCAAATTTTAACTCTTAAAAATTTTTAATTTTAACATGTTGTCAATTTTGTCTCTGGCAAATGTCTCTTTTCATGTATAAATATTTCAGCAGTTGTTTTTAACTTGCAATTACATATATTTTTTCTTTTACATTTTACTAGGAATAGTCAATTTTACAAGAAGGAAAACCATAAGAACTTTTCAAATATGTGGAATGTTTTTCTTAATCAAAGACACTGTATTACCAAACCCATCAAAATCTATTTGATATAGTACAAATATGGCAAAAGTCATTTAAATATCAAAGTAAAGGATAATTTGAAAACCATCAAACCAATAGTACTGATATATCTTTTTCTTGATTTCTGCTGATAGGCGATTTTCATGAATCAGATAATACAGTGCTATAAAGGGTATGTAAGCCTCATCGTGTCACATGAAGAATTTTCTTCCAAAACATTTGCCGTCAAATAATAATATCCAAGGATCATTATAAAATTTGTTATTTATAGCATTATATCTTTTCATGAAAATCAAACATAATCTTCATGAACTTTAAAATGTTCAAATCCTAAACTAGACGTACGAACCCTATTCCAGAGGAACAAAATCAAACGATGTTGTCAGGAAAACATCATTTTTTGTCTGTTGACACCAAGAAAAAATAAGGTCAAAATTGCAATTCAAATATGCCATCTGCCATAACATAACAAACTAGGATTATGACATGCAAATTTTTTGTTTTTGTCTGAAGTGCCATACATTTTTGTTGAAAATGCCCTTTCCCAGTATTAGTTGTATATACCTTGTCGTTTCAAAACTAAACAAGACTTACAAGGCCCAATTTAAAAATATGTTTCTTATGGTTTTCCTCTTGTACAAATTTGTATGATAGATTTTACATTCATTGAGAGTTGTTATATAAAGTCAAATTCGGTAGAAAATGTCATTTTCAGTTATAATAAGTCTATATGGTGATTTCGTTTTTTTCCTTTCTCCGTTCTGTAATATAATTCCAATTCTACTTCTATCGTGATGATATCCTCATGCAGTAAACGTTCGGCAGCATTCAAACACTCTGGGAGAATATGAGAGAGAAATTTTATATAAGATTAGAAAGACAAGACAAATCAATTAGAAACATACAGATATACAAGATTACACTTCTATTTTTGTTACCTCCCCTGTACCCAATGTTTTTACAAGATTACACTCTTACTTTTATTACCTCAATGTCCCTAATGTTTTTCAAGGAATACACTATCAAAGGATTTTCCTCCTAAATTATGAATATTAACTGACAAATTTAGGAGCAAAATTTTATTTCTTAAAGGGGGATAATCAATCAAAAAATGGATATATCCCTTGATTCTATTTCTGATTTTCTTCTTTTTTTTTCCTTGCTAAACTGAACTTTTCTAGAATACAGTGATCTATATAGCGTATCTTTATGCCCATCCGGCATATTTAATTGTTTAGGATTACTTTTCAAAATATGTCCATTTGTAACCAATATAAAATGCATATGTAATTTTCTTGTTCCCTTTCAATTGTAAGCCAATAAAAGATGAATTAAAATACTAGTAAGGAAAGCAGTGAAAACCTCATTTCAAAGTAACAATGTATGATTTAAGCAGATCATGAATGAAATGAAATGAAAAATTGAATTCTCAAAAAGTTAAACATAATGTGGTTTTATAATGTACAACTAGACCTGAAAATTTTTAATTGTTATCGTAAATTTATTCAACTTTCATTTCAGTTCAAATTTGCTTTTTTTCTTTCAAAACTTTTGCTCCAAGTACGGTACTAAAAGATAAAGTAATCCTTTGAAAATTTGCCACTACTTAACTACAATAAATAAGTATACACATCGATAATTTAAGTTTTACAACAGTGATTTAAATGTTAATGCAGATTGAATATTAATTGACATCTATTTGGGAAGGGTTTGTTTCAAGTTAAAAAAGCAAAATTATACAGTACAGAAAGCCACATTATACACCACGCCACACTTATAAAAATATATTTTAGTCATGCTTCTAGTCCTCCTTTTACAGCATGCTAATCATAAAAAAGATTTTTTTTTTATTTCTTCATTTTATTTGTAAAACCAGCAACATATTACAAATTGTGCAAAAATATAAAACTTTAAATAACAAAACAAATTTAACCTTTAGCAAAGCTGTTCAATACAATTGCTGCCATTTTAACAGTTTTTGAAATTTTACAGATATATTGTATAATGTGGCATTGTACATGATATGTTTTATATTTGATTTTTACACTTATCTCCCTTTGTACAAATAGTAGCCTCCCTTTAAAAGACATTTTTTTCAATTCCAAGCTGAGACTTGTAAAACAAAATGTGTTAAAAATTTTATTCACTATTCAAAAATTTCACATGAAGATTTTTTTTGAAACATTCAATTTTATTTTTTATTATTCAGAAACTGAAACAAATTTAGGTCAGGGAGCTATGAATTTGAATTATCTCCCTTATCCAGCAAGGTAGATAACTCTTAAATCAACACTTTAACATTCCTATTTTCACAAAAATATATATGATGGAAAATTACGATTTAAAAAGACAACAAAAAGATGGAATTAGTTAATAAAAATAATATTCCAACAATATCTAAAGACATATTTTTGGCATTGAAATTTGGGAGTCATTTAATTTTCAAATAACTGTGAAAAAAAAACATGAAAAAAATAACTGAATTTTTCAAAGAGGGTCTTTGATATTTACTCTTAAAAATTTATAATACTTTATTCTTAAACACTAAGCATTGCATTTAATTCCACAAAAACTTTGTATAAATTTTATAGAGTAAAGTCAATATTTGAAAAATGTTAATTATTTTTTTCCCTTTTTTATAACCGGGCCAAATACTGAGATTACTATAATGAAAAGCCACTACTATTTGATCTACACTACTACTATCTACAAGATATACATTTCAAAATTAAGCAGACTTAGTTAAATGCAAACTGCCAAAATCTTTAAACATCTTTCAAAATTATGACTCTTAGAATAAAATAAAGAATATTCAAAAATATATACACATACTAACATGCCAAATTTTCATTAACAATATAATTTAAATAAAAAAATATATTACTTTTTGCAAAAAACTCAACTTTAAATAAATAAAGAATTAAAAAATAAAACAATAATAAATATAATAAACTGAATTTTTCCGAAAATAATTTAAATCAAAAGGAAATATTCTGCATTAATTATATGATTATTAGCATTTTTAGAGATAGTATTTTTTAATTCTATATAAACATTTCACTGCTTAATTTTGAAAAACATTTCAATATTTCTACTGAACTAAAATCATTTACAGGTCTAGTTGATATAATGATGAAGTTCAAGATTTGAATGAGTGTCAGTTGCCATAGAGATAGAAAAGATAGAATGGTAGTGGTAGTCTTTGATGATGGCTTACTTTCAACGAAAAGTTCTATAATTGTACTGGTACTGCCGTGGTCGTTGACCGCTGTACATTTGTACTCGGCTTCATCCTCCAGGAAGATGTCGTGGATGGTTAAACGACATACGCCATTGTCATATTCAATAACAAAGTGGTCACTTTCCTCAAGTTGTTCTTCATCCTGGACAACAAAAAATTAAAATACTTGTTCACATGTTTAACTGTCTATTTATGATCAAAACAATTGTGCCGATATAATTGCTAAAGCTTTTTTTTCAAACCTCTCTTTTTTATGTTATTAATCTGAAATTTTCAAAATTGGATATAGTAATTGAAATATTGAAATTAATATTTATCTTGTATTTACTTTATATCAATGGGATTACTATTGATTTTTTTTTCTGTTAGGGTTAAAACACATAAATAAGAGACAAAAATTATTGGACATATTCATAAAACAAATTTTCTTGATACAAATCATTCATTAATAAAAATTCAATTGTAGACAAATCTAATTAACCTTTTAATTTGTTTTGTCCTATTAAACTAAATAAATCAATGAAATAGCAGCCTGAAGCATCACAGAAAGAACTTAATTTAATGAATTCTTCAGCAGATGGTATTCCACTGATATGAATATATTCACCTAGATCCATGTGATGGAGCAAGCATGTTTCTCAGCTACAAAATATTGTAAGGAAGACTCACTTAGAACAATGGGATACTTAGAACAGCTATCAAGCCTCAAAACATGTAAAAAAATACTTATCTGGAACAGTACAATGGTAGGAGCGTACCAAAGAGTATACTCACCAAAAACCAGGTGATAATAGGAACAAAATTTACAGTCGCAATATTTTACAGAATACTCACCCAGACATGTCCAGTTTTGAAAATTACTCCACATGAGATTTGACTAAATTGTCAAAGATCAAGGGAAAAAATAAAAGGATCAAAGGAATTTTCCACAAATTCTGATAAGCTTTGATGGACCTAGATCCATGTGTTAATAGGAACAGGTTTTTCAGTCATATCATTCTCTAGAGAATACTCACCAGGAACCATGTGATGGGAAGAAAAGGTTTACTAGCCACAATACTCACTGGGAACCATGTAATAGTAGGAACAGGTTTGCCAGCCACAAACACTCACCTGGAACAATGTGATATTTGGAGTAGGTTTTTCAGTCACATCATTCTCTAAATAATACTCATCTGGAACCAAGTGTTAGTAGGAACAGGTTTTTCAGAACATGTGATATTAGGAACAGGTTTTCCACAATACTCACCTGGAACCATGTGATTTTAGGAAAAGGTTTACCAGCTACAATACTAACCTGGAACCATGTGACAGTAGGAACAGGTTTTCCAGTCACAACACACTCTAAAGTGACAGGTTTGCTCTCTATCACATCAATATGTTGTTGGAGGGTCTGTATGAAACGGGGAGCTTCAGGGACCCCTTCTTCGTCCTCTTTGGGGGCCGGAGCTTCCTCCGGAATTTCTTTTTCTACAGTTGCTACAATATAACATGGTATTCAATATTATATTCTCTGAGCTTTCCACAGGTGGGAAATTTTTGTTGTTGTTTTTTTTTATTGAAAAGAGGAGGATGCTGAAATTTCATTTAGCATACATTTGCAACTCAAATTAAGTCAGGAACCTTGAAAATGATTTTTGTTGTTTAAAACTCTCCTGTATATTCATATTGGTTGAAGATTCTGTTCTCAAACTGATTAACAGAATAATGTGTCTTTCTTTCTTTTGTAGTAAAATTTCCTAAGAAAACAATTGTGTCGAAAAGGCTATCATTAGACACTTCAAAATGTATGACCACAGATTGATATGCTTGGCTTGAATATCCGAATACATTTTCAGTGAGTCTGATATAGACACTGTTAAATGTCAGCTGAGCTTTTCAGCTCATATACATACACTCACTTGCCAGAAAAGGTGATTTCTTAAAATATTAAGAACTGATATTTTATGATACCTTCATGTTTACTTTGCTATTGAATAAATGATCGACTCAAATTCTTTCACTGACTGACTCAAACACATGCATACTCTTTCACTTCATGACTGAAACTCATTTTCTCTTAGTCATACATACTCTTTCACTGACTGACTTGAACAAATTTCTCTTACCCATTTATATTCTGTCATTCACTGACTTAAATACATCATCTCATTCATAATCTTTCACAAATCAACTTACGCACATTTTATCTTATTCATACTGTTTTATTGCTTGACTCAAACACATCTACTTTTATTCCTAACCTTTAACAAATTGACTCAAAATAATATAAAATTTACTAAATCAAAGGATATACCTGGTTTTGGTACAAATTCTATAGTTAAAGTAGATTCTGTATCTGTGGGTTTATCCTTGACTTCAATTTCAGTGACACTAATTTCTGAAGGTTGCTCTTTGACCTCAATTTCCATGGAAACTGTGTCTTTGAGTTCAATATCAGTTTCAGTTTTCTCAACTGGTTTAGTTGTTATTTCAACTGTTGTAAT